>JAQZBX010111397.1:0-10288 GCA_029593785.1 Cabassous unicinctus
TTTTTTTTTTTTAAAGATTTATTTATTTTATTTATTTATCACCCCCCTTGCTGCTTGTGCTGCTGTGTCCATTCGCTGTGTGTCTTCTCTGTGTCTGCTTATCTCCCCCTTGCTGTGAGGTCTTGCCCCATCAGCCCACGGCCCAGCGTGAGAACCCGGGGCCTCTCATATGGTAAATGGGTGCTCTATCCATTGCGCCACACCCGCTTCCTGCCGTGAGGTTGCTGCATCAGCCCACCGGACCGCTCAGGCCGGGGTGCCCTCACAAGGAGGCCTCGGGACGCGAACCCGGGCCTCCCATATGGTAAACGGGGCTCTATCCACTGAGCCACACCCGCTTCCCTCCCTCTTATCTTTTAAGCAGCTAGCACTTTTCTAAGCAAAAAGGCCCTTACTTTTCAGCTTTTCTAGGAATCTATTGATCAAGAATTGGTGGTGATGAGAGGAGTCCAATCAATTCCAAACAGGGCTTCACTATGAGATTCAGCAGAATATGAAATTGGGAAGGAAAGATGAATATTTGTCAGGTGTCAGTGTGTACTTTAATATTAGCCTGGCAAATATTAGAATGAAATATTAGCACAACCACAGGAAGGTAACATGGTCATTTCTCTGAGTACAGAAAAGGGATTAGACATTTCAAATCATGGATCCAGTTATTGCAAATTTGATGTTATTTAAGCCCACCATGTCTTAGTTTTCCCCAAGTGCAAATGAGTATTACTGTTCATGAGTATTAGTATATGAGTATTTACCATTCATGACTATTTGGGAAGCTTCAGTGCATTAGATGTGTGCTCCACAAATAGGACTTTCTAAATTCAAATTGATAACCGATTTTGTGATCAGAAAGGAAAATTAAACATGGATAACAACTTGACTCTTAAATTTAAGAACAGCTTCTTGAAGTAAATGGTAAATAAAGGAAAGATGTAAAAAGTGACCTTCAGAAGGAACAAGATGAAAATACTACTCATAAAAAAGGTTAAATATCACTTAGACAAAACAAATAATCAAATCCAGGAAAAGCAGCAACATATATAGATTGAAGATGGCACCTTTGGTTCAGATCTTAAAAGAAGTTCCTTTATCTGATTTACTCTCCTGCTCCATGACATATGGTTTAGAGATCTAAAACGAACACAGATCCAATGTAGCTAGTGTTCCTATTTGAAAACGTTCTGGTGTCTTCCATATTGAGCTGCCCTGGGCATACCTAGGTAAAGGCCACATCTGCTCTTCTTCATTTACTCCTGGGGTATTATAAGCATATCTATCTGTCTCCTCTGCTAGATTCCGGGTTCCTCTGGGGTATGAATTGTATATAATTCATCTTCATAATCTCACGTCATACTCTCACCATCATACTTTCACATCTTCCAGAATATATATAAATATGACTTTTTACATTTCCCTGGTCCATAAATGTTTCTTAAACAGAATATTTGTGGGACCTCTTTTACCATGATCATTTATTTGCTACAGCATGGGATTGAAGGGCTATTTTTCCTACTATGTGGTTTTCTTAAATTAGTTCATCCTAAATTATTAGTTACTCTATTATTTTTACCCAGATTTATAGGTAGATTATTTCTTATAGTAGTTACTAAATCTATATTAAATATTTTGGCCATTTGGTTCTGTCTACTTGGAATTCATCTTTTATAAAGTACTAGTTTAAACTCTTCTTTTTTATATGTCAGCCTGGTTTAACCAAGGCATTTCAGGTTATTGGAAAGAATGGTTAAGATTGAGTATTTCTTCTTTATTGACCACTCTCCATCATCTCCCTAATCCCTCTCTCCACTGTGTCTGCAAAACATTCTACTGTGAAGTTTTCCCAAAGTCTCCAAGGAAAAATTAATTTAATCTATAATCTGTACTACCACTGTGCTTCACTCATTGATTATTACATAATGCTTATCACCTTTTTAGTGGCTTATTAGTTTTCATGAATTACCTCCATAGGCTATGAGCTGCTTAAAAGCAAGGACTCTGTCATTTCTATATATCAAGCATTTAGCAAGGTACCTGGCAAACAAAAGATATCTAAAAGTGCTTTTTCCTCACCAACCTCCCCTTTTTAGAATTTTGTAAGACCTTCCAGTGTCCTCTTTGAAAGGACAGTCTAAGGTCCATATCAAGTATCAATTCCTCAGACTTAAGGAGGGAGAGGAATTGCTCATTTCAGAGACTACAAGAGAGCTTGCAAATCTTGCCACTTACTTGTAATTTAGATTGAAGTATTCCTTTGAAGCACTTGACATCCTAACTACTAAAAAGCATGATTAGGAATTTGAACTTGAGAAACAAAGCAGAAGAGGGTGAGATGAGAGTTAGAAGGCCATATCATTTTTGTGATTAATGTTTCCAAGGCTGTTCTTTCTCATGTTTAAGCAAGGAATACGAAAAAGATTCAGGCTTTCACAAGGGATAGCACAAACTTCATATCATTCATTTCTATGAATCTATATTTAATTGGAAATCCCATGGATTAAAAATTCTTTAATAATGATTATAAATATAATACATACTCATTGAAGAAAATTTATAAGGAAAATTATAAAGAAAAAAGGAGCTCCTAATTCTATTACCAATGAGACTTATTGTAGGGTCCTAAAGCAGCTGAAAATTCACTGACAGATCTTTAAGAAGCTGTTAGAATGTCACTGATCTGGAACTCACTTTTATTTCCAACAGTAGTGTCATTAATTCTGCCTCTTTCGCTCCAGCTCTATTTTTCTGTATATTCTAGTGAAGTTCCCTAAGTGTCCAAAAGGTGCTGAGTACTACATTAGGTACACTTTTTCATATACAGCCCTCTTCTCAAGATCTATTTTATGGGATCTACTGTATGACCTAAAAACTACCTATAGCTCTTCATTGCTTAAGCTCTAAAGGATAATACTTATCCTTTAATACAGCATAAAAGAGCATTCAAAATCTGGTCCTAGCCTTCCCTTCCATATTCACTCTCCTCCATTCCAAATTACTTTACAGCCAAACAGGATACCTTGAAATTCCTCACTCCAGTGTAAGACACAGCTAGAGGGCTAGCCCACTGAGGCTAGAGGTCTGGCCCGCTAACTCTGGACCTTGGGTACTCCTAACCCTGCAGCATCTTCTGATCACTTCAGCCATGTTGGCCAAAAGCCTCTTATTCTGAGAGAATCTAGGCAAGAATGAGGATTTAAAAGTCTAATGTTATTGGTTCCAATTCCAGGTAAGATGGGTTAGCATCTCCTCCTGACTCTCCCACTGAATGCAGCTATTAAAACCGGATATAATACATGGATCAGCTATTTGAAGACTGGAAAGTAAACAGTAGTAGGCAAATTAGGAAAGAATACCAGAATTTAAAGTACCATTAAACTAGAGGTAACTTTATCAGTTTTTTCCCCTTTTGTATCCCCCACCCTGAATGCAACACAGTCTGAAACATGGAAGTGGGCACTTGAGCTTGAAAAGTGAGAGCCCCAGAAAAAGTCCTTAGTTGTTACTCAAGGATTGAAGAAGGGAATTTCAAACACTCAAAAAGAATAGGAGAAGCTTCTGTAACACGATAAAGGGCATATTTTAAAAATCCCAGTTAACATCCTTCTTAATGGTGAAAGATTGAAAGCTTTCCCTCTAAGATTAGGGGAAAAAAAAGGATGCCACCACTGTTACTCAACACTGTACTGGAAGTTCTAACCGGAAAAAGTAGGCAAGAAAAAGAAATAAAAGACATCCAAACTAGAAAGGAAGAAGTAAAATTTTCCCTGTTTGCAGATAACATGATCCTATATACAGAAAATCCTGAAAAATCCATATCCAAGTCCCTAGTACTAATAAATAAATTCAGCAAAGTTGAGGGATACAAGATCAACACCCAAGAAATCAGTAGTGGTTCTATACACTAGCAATGAACAATTGGAAGAAGAAATCAAGAAAAAAACATCCATTACAATAGCAACTAAAAGAATCAAATATCTAGGAATAAATATAACCAAAGATGTAAAGGACTTGTACACAGACAACTACAAAACATTGTTAAAAGAAGTCAAAGAAGACCCAAATAAATAGAAAGACTTTCTGCATTCATGGATTAGAAGACTAAATATTGTTATAATGTCAATTTTACCCAAAGCAATTTATAGATTCAATGCAATCCCAAACGAAATTCTAACAACATTCTTTCAAGAAATGGAAAAGTCAATAACCAAATTTATATGGAAGGGTAAGGGGCCCCAACTAGCCAAATCCATCTTGTAAAAAAGATTGAAGTTAGAGGACTCACACTTTCTGATCTTAAAACTTATTACAAAGTCACAATAATCAAAAGAGCATGTACTGATACAAGGACAGACATATAGACCAATGGAATTAAACTGAGAGTTCAGAACTCAATCCACACATTTAGGGCCAACTGATTTCTGACAAGGGGGAAAGACCACTCAATTGGGAAAGAAGAGTCTCTTCAACAAATGGTTCTGGGAAAACTGGATCTCCATTTGCAAAAGAATGAATGTGGCCTATCACACATCATATACAAAAACCAACTCAAAATGGACCAAAGACCTAAATATAAGAACCAGAACTATAACACTCCTAGGAGATAATGTGGGAAGCATTTTTAAGACCTTGTCTTAGACGATGGTTTCTTAGACTTTATACCCAAAGCACAAGAAGCAAAAGACTAAATAGATAAAAGAGACCTCATCCAAAGTAAAAACTTTTATGCATAAATGGACTTTATCATGAAAATAAAACAACCTACTCAATGGGAGAAAATATTTGGAAACTAAATATCCAATAAGGGTTCAATATCCAGAATATATAAAGAAATCCATCAACTCAACCACAAAAAGCAAAGAATACAATTTTAAAATGGGCAAAAGACTTAAGTGGTCATTTCTCCAAAGAAGAAAATCAAATGGCCAGAAATGACATGAAAAGATGCTCAATATCATTAGCCATTAGGGAAATGCAAATCAAAACCACAATGAGGTCAAATTTCACACACACTAAAACAGATACTATTTAAAAATGGAAAATTACAAGTGTTGGAAAGGATGTAGAGAAACACTGAACACTCATTCACTGCTGGTGAGAATATAAAATGGTGCAGTCGCTGTGCAAGACAGTTTGGCAGTTCCTCAAAAATTTAACTATAGAATTACCAGAAATCCCACTTCTAGGTATATACATAAAAGAATTGAAAGCAGGGACCTGAACAGATATTTGCACATTGATGTTCATAGCAGCGCTATTCACAGTTGCCAAAAGATGGAAGCAGTCAAGTGTCCATAAACCAATGAATGGGTACACAAAATGTGGTATATACACACAATGGAATATTATTCAGCCATAAAAAGGAATTAAGTTCTGATACATGTGACAAAATGGATGAACCTTGAAAACATTATATTGAGTGAAAGAAGCCAGACACAAAAGAAAAAATATTGTATGATCTCACTGATAGGAAATAATTAGAAGAAGTAAATTCATAGAGTCAGAATCTAGAATATAGTTATCAGGGAATGAATGAGGATAAGGAATAGGGAGTTAAGACTTAAAATATACAGAGATCTTATTTGGAATGATGGAAATGTTTTGGTAAAGGATGGTGGTGATTGTAGCACAATATCGTGAATGTAATTAACAGCACTGAAATATATATCTGAATGTGGTTAAAAGGGGAAATGTTAGGTAGTATATATGTTACTAGAATAAAAATTTTGTTAAAATTCATGGACCTTTCCATACAGTGAACTCTAAGTTAAACCATTGATTATAGTTAACAGTACAATAATAAAAATGCACTTTCTTCAACTGTAACAAATCATGCATAAAATATAGGATTCCCATATATCACACCAGTGCAAGGTGTTAATAGTTGGGTGGCACATGGGAATCCTGTATATTATGCATGATTGTTCCGTAAATCTACAACTTTTCTAACTAAAAAAGAGTAGTAGAAATTTCCCATTTTTCTTTTGCATTTTTCCCCTCCAATCTCTCCTGACCCAGCCCCAAGCCTTTCCACAGCAGGGCCAGCAGCAGCAGCAAAGGGAGCATACAGGAGCCAAACCTCTAAGGAAGGGAAACCTTCCTTTACTAGCAAAGGAACTATGGCCCCCAAGAAGGTGGGGCAAATCCTTTTCACTTTTTTTCTCTCTGACCTCCCACCACTTGGTCAGATGCAGGCACAGCTGTGTGAAGTGAGCAACAGAGAAGGATAGCTAAAGCCCCAGACTGGACACTGGGTGGCATCAAGATAGGGTAGATTAGAATAACACTTCAAAGGTCGTGCAAACTGAAGTGACATTGGAATCACTACCCATTGTTCTAGTAGAATGTGCAGCCTGAACCAAATCAGGCTGCCTGCTAAAAAAAAAAAAAAAGTCAACATTTTCTATAAGACTTACACACAAGACCCAGAGTCTTATAACATAATATTAAAGTATGCAGTATATAATCTAAAATTACTCACCATACAAAGCACCAGGAAAATCTCAACTCACATAGGAAAAGATAATCACCAACACCAAGATGACACAGATGTTGGAACTGTTTGACAAAGATTTTAAAGCAGCTTTTTAAAAAATTCCCCAAGAAATAAGGTCAAATACTCTTGAAGTGAATGGAAAGTCTCAGCAACTATCTTTTTCAAAGAAATAGAAAATGTAAAGAAGAACCAATTAGAGATTTTAGAATTGAAAAATACAATAACTCATTATATGGACCCAGCAGTAAAATGGAGATAGAGAGAATAGACAATGACCTTGAAGACATATCAATATAAATTATCTAATCTAAAAAACAGAGAGAAAAAAAAATGAGGAAAAAAGGGGAGGGGGAGAGAACAGAGCCTCAAGTACCTGTGGAATAATACCCATTCATATCATTGGAGTCCTGGAAGGAGAGGAGAAAGTGCATTGCAGAAAACATACTAGAAGAAATAACGTCTGAAAACTTCCTGAATTTGATGAAAGACATAAACCTACAAGCTTAAGAAGCTCAGTGAACCCTGAACAGGAAAAATCCAAAGAAATCCATGCCCAGGCACATCATAAACAAATTGTTGAAAATTAAAGAAAGTAAACAAAGAAAAATGACACACTCCTTATAGGGGAACAACTTATTCAAATGGCTGAAGATTTCTCATGAGAAAACATGGCAACCTAAAGGAAGTGAAACAGCATATTTTAAAGTGTTACCAAAAAATAAAAAATAAAAATAAAAGACTACAACAACTGCCAACCCAGAATTCTATATTCAGTGAAAATATCCTTTAGGATAAAGGCAACATAAAGAGGTTCTCAGATGAAGGAAAACTAAGAATCCATTGCCTTCTGTAAAAAGAATCACTAAAGAGAGTTCCTCAGACAGAAGGAAAATAATACCAGAAGGAAACACAGAACAATGGAAACAAATGAAAAGCAACAGAAATGGTAAATATCTGGATTAGTAATAGACTAGACATTTTCTACTGAGTTCTTTACAATGTGTTTGATGGTTGAAAGCAAAAATTATAACATTTTCTGGTGGGGTTTATAGCAGTTTGGTATTATTTATGAATTCCAAAAATAGATATTGGATTATATTTGTGAACTCTTCTGCTCCTCTGGGCATATTATATTGTATTAGATTCAGAGGTTTCACTCTTACTTGATTAAATTATGATTAAGGCTTTGATTGGGCCACATCAGTAGGACATTGAGTACCTGCCTCCTTGGAGAAAACGACATGGTAGAAGAGAAAGTTAGAGTTTTTGATGCTGAAGCCCCAGGAAGTAAACACACAGGAAAAGAATACAGAGGAATAGAGACAGCTCCATAGACATGGCAGAGTCCCTGAGAAGAGAGATAGCCTGAGAGTCTACAGCTGATCTTGTGGAGAGAACAGAGCAGCTGAGCCTGGAGAGAAATGAGCCCTGGGAGAGAGATGAGACTTATCCCTGCCTAAAGCTGATATTGGAAGAAGCTGGGACCACAGAGCTTTAAGAGGAAAAGGAAGGCTGGACCCTTTCAGACATTGGCAGCCATCTTGCTCCAACATGTGGCAACAGACTTTGGTGAGGGAAGTAACTTATGCTTTATGGGCTGGTAATTAAAAGCTTCTACCCCAAATAAATACCCTTTATAAAAGCCAACAGATTTCTGGTATTTTGCATCAGCACCCCTTTGGCTGACTAATACAGGGTTTTCCAATGTAAATGTAATACATAAGACAATTACAAACTCCATGCTCATTCATGCTGGCCACAGGGGTCAGAGGTCAGAGCAAGTGCCTCACATGCTGTAGCAGGAAGATAGCAGTGGAGCCGCATGTTATCCAGGAGGAAATTAAGAAGGAACCCGAGAAGTCCATCAACTGGGAGAAGACATGGCCGCTGCTGCTGAAGGTCTTCACCACCAATAATGGCCACCACCATCAGATGGATGAGTTCTCCTGCGGAAACCTCCCCTCCAGCGAGCTGCAGATCTACACTTGGATGGATGCAACCTTGAAAGAACTGACTAGTTTAGTAAAAGAAGTCTACCCAGAAGCCAGAAAGAAGCGCACTCACTTCAATTTTGCAATTGTTTTTACTGATCTTAAGAGATTTGGCTGTCAAGTAAAGAAGATTGGCAGCACTAAGTCTGGCAGAAAGGGTACTGATGATTCCATGACCCTGCAGTTGCAGAAGTTCCAGATAGGAGATTATTTGGATATAGTGATCACCCCTCCAAATCAGGCACTGCCTCCTTCTGGGCACATGAGGCCATGTTAAATTTTTATTTACTATTTCTTGATTGTATTTTTCAGTCAGTTATGTAAAATAAAATTACACACTCTTTCCCTCCCTGATTATTGCCATTAAGCCTTTAAACTGTTAAGCACATTGTAATGCATCTATTTTGGTTCACTTTGACTGTGCTATGGTGTGAATATTAAAAGAAGGTCCATATTGTTTTAAGCCTTTCCATAAAATATGAGAAAAGTGCTCTTAACATTCTGTGAAAAACTGTATTGTTAAATATATGTCTGTAATCAGCCTGAGTATGAAAGTTAATAGAGGAATGGGAATAGGGTTTAATCTAATGAATATTGAGTTTCTGTTAGGTGGTGGGAGGATGTGTTTAAGCCTAAAAGGGGCACAACAAGCCATGGGATTGTATTAAATTGAGGGCATTTGTATTATAAACTTCTGTGGGCAGTTAGAAAAAAGACCATTGTGTGTGAATGATGTGTAGCATTTAAAGGCAGCTGAGGCATTTCAGGATAGAATGAGCTTTGGCAAGTTGAAAAAGCTGTTTGAGGAGATTGGCCTGCCTTAGATCTTAGGGTAGGGTGACATAAAAAGGTTAAAGGAGAATGGAGAATGGGTGCCACAGTGAGGGCTTTATATGGTTTAAAATGGGAGAATAAGGCATTTTGAAGGCAGGAACTAGCATAGAGGAAACAAAGGTGAGAATATAGGGAAAGAGTTGAAAGGTTTACCTTGAAGAAATATCTGAAAACAGACGGAGGGTTGAAAGAGTAATTTTATTTAGACCAAATGAGAAGAGCCAGAGATGAGGCTGGCTTGAGTAAGTAGGGAATAGTCACACATTCTGCTCTGTGCTGGGGCCTGGTGTGTATTTAAGTGTAGAGAATGCATAAATTATTTGGCTTAAGAGGCAGTGTAGTATATGGTTAAGACCAACGAGTGAGGCTAAAGATTGAAATCCTTAGTTTACCACTATCTCTGCAACTTGGACAAGTTACTTGAATCAGTTGTTTTTTTATTTTTTAATATTGTGTAAAACAATAGCCCATAGGGTTGTGAAGATTAAATAATTGTAAAGGGCTTGGGATAGTGCTTAACATGCAAGAAACAATTTTAGCTATTTGCCAAAAATTGGAGTTTAGTCAAAACTCCGTGGCACTATTAAATCTTGTTTTAAAGTTTATAAAGAGCCTGGCAGTATGTCATACAGGTGGCATCTAATAGTAATTCTTGAGGGTAGCCTAATTACCTTTAGTCTATTGCAAATCAAAAACATATGTTCCAATATGAAAAAAAAAGTACTAGCAGTGATTTTCAAAGTAAAATTGCATTAATTTTATTTAGTACATACAAAAGCAACCATTTAAAATCTGATGATCTTGTGGAATTGGTATCTGTTACAAAGGAAGTTAACAAATGGCAGAGACAAGCATGGACTCTTCTACTTTCTAGTTTACTCCTTAGATTATTCATTTAGATAAGACATAATTGAGTTCTGTGCCATAAAATTAAAATTAATTTGGACCTAATTTTTTGAAGAGCAGCCATGAT
>JAQZBX010111398.1:0-10296 GCA_029593785.1 Cabassous unicinctus
GGGGCTGCGTTTCTCTCCGGGCTTAGCTCCTGGTTCCTCCACAAGGTCAGCTGTAGGTGACAAGGCGAACAGTTCGCTTCTCTTCTCCTGGGGCCTTCTTTCCAACATCAAAGCTGCTTCTCAAAGACTGCTTCTCCTCTGTTCTTTGTCTTGCCTTTTATATTCAATTCCCCACCCACCAGGGGGTGGGGCTCAATGCCCTACTAACTGACATGGCCCAGTCAACGCCCTAATCATAATTCAATCATGCCCAGATTAACAGATTAGATTACAGGCATGATCCAATTATATTTTTGGAATTCATAATTACATCAAATTCCCCAACAGTTACAGAGGTACAGAATAACAAGAAGGTATTGTCTTTGTCCTTAAAAAGCTTGTATTTTAACAAGTATGCCTACAATAAACCTATATCATCCACATTGGACTTCTCCAGGAGTACTTTGGAAAGTTAATTAACTCCTATTGGCCACTAGGAACTTTAATAAATTACTGAACTATGCTTTTTAAGTGAGAATTATTTTAGCAAAGTGAAGAACTATTTTAAAGACTTTAAAGAGGAATCAAGTGCCATCTCAGTGATACAAGACTAGTGTGAAGGTGGAATAAAAAGCAAACTTGAGACATGGAAGAGTGCTCAGATAACATGTCAACAGGGTCAGATACTATGATATACACTAGAATATATTTATGTAGAGGCACATACTAGAGCCAAGGTCTAGATCTTTCTTTCATCTCATTGTTTATCATCAAAGGCAAGAGAATTTAATAAACATATTTACCTACCACATAAAACATTAAATTGTTTTTCCTTATTTGAGCCACTGAGGAATTTGGAAAAAATATGAAAATGAGCATTTGAAAAGAATATGCAAACTTCAAATAATAGAGAATTTCTAATTTTGTGACTATTAAATAGGGTCAGAAAATTTCCATGATAATGGTGATGATGAAAATATTTAATAAAAGAATATGATCTAACATGCAAGCCACCTTTATGTGCAATAAATTCATTTGATATTATTTTAATTACTACTCAAAATCACACTATATAAGTTTAGTACTCATGCTATCCTTGTTACAGATTGGTAACCAAAACTAGAGCAATTAAGTAACTTATCCAAGATTATAGATCTAAGCCCAATAAATTGGATTGGAATTCTTATCTGTCTCATCCAGAACCCTGTGCTCTAATCTTAAATAAATATTTTAACCATTCTATTCTATATGTGCATTGTGCATAAGGAGGAACTGACAATTTCATGATAGTAGCCTTTCTCACAAAGTCCATACAGAGAATTTCTATGATAATATCAAAAGTCTTAGAAAGAAGGTGGCATGCATCATGAATCCTTGTATTCTATTTCTGCCCTTGGCCCAATTCCAAATATTCACTTTCATCTATGTGTAATAAGTAATTTTAATACATGTTACAAAAATGAAATCAGGTACCCAGTAAAAATAGGACATATTCTATATTGTCCCCTTATAGGAACACTCTGTAAAGAAAAACAATGGGAAATAGTATGTACAATAACACTAGACATTTCCATTAAATTTTTATGTTATCTGAGTCACAGAAAGTAATGTTACAGCTCTGACCATGAAAGGGTAAAATATGGATAAAACAGACTCTAAGTAATTTTACAATGACCAATGTATATAACTTTCAGCTATTTAGCATGATATTTCAAGTTTAAACAGAAAATTTATATTATTAGGTAATAATGTGTTTACCAAACTGATGGAAAAGGAAAATTTTAAAACACTATTGATTTTCAAAAACTTGAAAATTAGGATCAAATATGTTAAGCCAAGTTACTTTCTGATAAAATCAAAGAAAATTTGGGTTTTGTTGTTCGTTTGTTTATAACACATAAATTTTTAGTGACTATGATATTAGTTCCTTTACCAAGTTATCTAAATGAGAACTTGGACACTTTTGCAATGTCCTACCTGGTTCTACCTCTCAGTTCTGTCCTGCTCCACCCCCACCCTTGATAACAGCAATAAATTCTACAGTTAACTCCCCTTAAAGATTTCCAGAAATTCTCTAGGTCTTTTCCTTTCCATTTTTAAAGTCTACTGCTAAACATTTGGTGACTTGCCATTTCTAATAAAATTTCCCTTGACTACTGTCTCAACCGAGAATTCCTAGTCTCAAGGAAGCCACAATGGCCCATTACTTATTGCCCAACTTCTTAGAAACTTTACAAAATACGTTTGTGAAGCATTGAAATATTTGTATTAAGTAATTCATGGACCATAGGATTTAAATGACATTCATTCTCATCAAAACAACAATGTATCACCAGTGAAACAAATGTATATATAAATAATTATTTTATATATATATAACAGTATGTTTACATATACATAATGTTTCAAAGGCCAATGAAGAGCACTGTGGGCATAAAAAATCTAAAAAGAAATGAACTTCAGAGAGATGAGCCTTTCCAGGTGAGTGCAGACAAAGGAAGTTTTCATACCTGTATCCATTTATTGAAGTCTTCCAGAGAAGGATAGCTTTTGCTCATAGGAGGAGAATCAAACTGCACTTTTGATCAACTTATGAGCTGGCATGTCACATTTTTTAAAAAAACATATATATATATATATATATATTTAAGATAGATTACACAAAAGTTACACAAAAAACATAGGGATTCCATATGCCCTGCTCCCCATACCTCCCACATCCTCCCACATCAAGAACATCCTTCATTAGTGTAGCATATTCATTGCAATTGATAACCAACACTATAGGAAGGTCTTTAGTTGAAGTAGAATAATACCAGTTAGCAACTTTAATATATAGAAAGTAAAAAAAAGCCACACTAATGGATAAATTTGCAAGTAAATATAAAATATATTTTAATATTATAAATAAATAAAATAATAAAAAGACTATTGGCTACTTAAAGGAAAAGTAACAATGCATTACAGAATTGATAATACATGTAGAAGTTAAAGAAAGGAAACCAAAATTAGAAAGGTGGGCAGATTAAATGGAATTATTATCTTAAAGTTAAATTTTTATTTTGAGATAATTGTAGATTCACATGCATGTAAGAAATAATTCACATGTAAGAAATAATTCAGACAGATCCCATGTACCCTTTTCTCAGTTTCCCCTAATGGTAATTAATATCTTGCAAAACATCAGTATAATATCACAAATAAGATATAGACATTATATAGTAAAGATACCAAACTTTTCCATCATAAGGATATCTCATGCTGCCCCTTCATAGCCGACCCCACCTCTTTACCACCAACTACCCCTTCCAGAAAACCACTACTCTGTTCTCCATTTCTATAATTCTGTCATATCAAGAGTGTTTTATAAATGGAATCATACAGTATGTGACCCTTTTTTACTCAACATAATTCTCTAGAGATTTTTGTTGGTTGTTGAAAGCAGCAGCAGCTTTTACCTTTTTATTAGAATAATATTCCATGGTATGGAGGTACCAGAGTTTTGTTTTGTTTTTAATTTTTTTGGCCATTCATCTGCTGAAGAACATCTAGATTGTTTTAAATGTGAATCAAGGTTGATATCCACACAACCATCTTTGAATACATGCATTTATGCTTTAAATTTAATTCTTAAAAATTGCAATGACTGCATATCACAGGGTCTCAGATATAGTATGTTTTGTTGCTATTCAGTTCTAAATATCAGTAATACCCATTGGAGTTTTGCTCTTTACTCATGAATTATTTACTAGCACATTTTTAACTCTTTAAATATTATTACATCTTCTCTTGATTTCTAATTAAATTGCATTATTGTCAGAGTTTTTAGTATGTTTGATCTTTATTTTTTTTTAATGTGTGTGTTGAGGCTTCCTGTGAGAGTTTTCATATGGTTATACGATCAAGGTCGACCTCTACTTAGAAACCACATACAGGCTCTATTTCATAGGTGCAGCGTTTTAAGTAGGCTTATTAAGTCAAGTATATTAATCGTACCACCATCTATATCTACATCTATGTATATATATATATATATATATATACACACATACACACAAATTTTCTAAATTTTTATCTGTTTGATCTCATATTTTCATATAAAGTTAGATTAAAAATCAACTTAGGACAAATTTTACTTCTTACAGTTCTGAATTACATTGTTAGAGTCATACAGATTCATGATTATTAAATCTTTATGGTAGATTTTTCTTTGTAATATTAAGTTATCCTTTTTTATATGTTTTAACAAGTTTTACCTTTAAAGCTGCATTGTCTTATCTTAATATTCCTACTGCCACTTTTGTTTTCGTTGAATGGATAATCTTTTCTCATGCTTTTATTTTCATCTAGTGTATGTGCATATGTCAAGCATGTGTGATATGGTGTATGTCTTTCCTAAGGAGTATATAATCTCTTTATTTTTTATTTTCTGTGCTTCTGTTATTTATATCATCAATAATACCTAATATACTTTTGTTGGTAACCATTCTCCCTTCTGCATTTTCTAACATAATCTTCATTTCTAAAATAATTTTGTCTTCTTCTTTAGTTTTCTTCCTGAATTTTGTCGCTTCCTGCTCTTTGTCCATTTCCTCTCTGAAGCTTTGCATTTCTGTTTCCTTGTTCTATTTTATAGCTCCAAATGCTTGTTTAATTATTATCATTCATGTTGGGATGTTGTACCATAGTTTTCTTGCACTTACTAGGTTTAATTTTTCTGGTTTGTTTCAACTGCCAGAAAGTTTTGTTTCTTGTTCCCTATTTTCTGTTATTTGTAATTTTGCCCACTCCATGCTAATTCTTTGGTCCCATCTCATTTCATTAAGGCATTTAACATCCGAAGTCTGTTCCTTTCCAACACCATCAGTTGATTCTGCCAAGTGACACTGTTTTCTCCTTCTCTTTTTCTTTCTGAAGCAAATGACTTCCCCAAACTGATGAGGACTCAGACTTGTTCTTAAGATTTCCCACCTAGAATGCTGTCCTCTCTAGGGACATCTAGTCCCCTAGAGGGGCAGAGTATTTGAGCCATCTACTCTGCCCCTTTTCTGTGCATGCTCACCAGACATCTGGATTTATTTTCCACCTACTGGTAAATTGGAGATTGTAATGCTCTGTCTCCTGAGAATTCTGTAGGTACAGGATATGAATAAATTTGTTTGCTCTCGTTTTTACTTGTATGGTCTTTAGAAGAAGGTGAAGAGAAATTGAGATCAGCATGGTCACCACTATCCTACTTTCTATAATTTCTTGATACCTTTTATTGGAAGTTTTCCCTTCATTATCTCTTTGAGTATTTCAGGCGGACTTACTTTAAAGTCTTTATTCAAAATAAGAATAATAATAACAATAGCAACAACATGTCAAGTGAGTCAGACTATTGATTTTTTTTTATTGTCTTTCTGACCTTTAGTTTTATTTATATGTTTGGAGATTTTAGCTTATAGGCTTATATTGTGTGAAGGGTTTTAAAGTTTTGATACCACTGTTTTCTTCTCTCCCCATCAACTTGCCGCATGTGCAAGTCTAGCAGTTTTGAGCTTGCCTTCACCTAGACCTTCTTCCAACTCCAAAACCTGATCTTTTCATAGAATTTTGAATTCACTCTGGGAATAGCAGAGAGCTTGGTGCATTTCCTGGTTACAGGACTGAGCCTGTGTCTTCCTACCTCCCTGAGTCTACAGATCACTTAATTTTAATTTTCAATGGCTGGAAAATTTTTTATATTCCCTCTTCTTTACAGCCTCACCCCTGGCTTAAGTCGAGAGCCCAGCTTTGAACTTGTGTGAAGCACTCTCATTCTCCTTTACCCATAGAATAGCCTGATTCTGGCTGCCCCTGACGATTTACAGACCCGGAGCTCCAAATTAGCAAGGTTTCAGTCCTGCTCATTTTATAGCATTTCTGTAAAACTTCTGGTCCTCAGAGCATTTCTTGTTTTTGAGACCAGCAACATATTTCATTTTTCATATTTTATTCATTATTGGTATGTGTCTGGGACAAATGGAAGCATCAAATTATGATTTAATGGGGGCATTTTAGCCATACATTTTCAGATTGGGTTAAAGTAGAACACATTGCAGATATTCAGATTTTAAAATCATGAAATCCTTCCTTTAGAGAACAGAATGATAGGCTATCAGCAGATATCTATTCTGAGTTTACTGTGTGCCCAGCACTCAACTTGGTATTTCGTATATATTGTTATTATCTGCATTTTGTATGTAAAGAAGTAGAACAGACAAGTAAATCACCCAGTATGTGACAGAAGTAGTACTAATATCAGTTTAGTCTCTGTCCCAAGTGAACAGATCAAACACTTACTGTTTATTTTATAATATTTACAAAAGGATGATAAGAGGAAAAAAATGACCATGTTCTTCATGACTGAAGTTTCTGAACTTCCATTGAAAATTCATAGACAACTTCTACAAAATGTTTATGAAATATGATGATAACTTCTGATGACATTGCTATTAGTACAAATCATTTTCCCCACACTAATAGAACATTTTGCCAGCAAACATTCGTTTCCAGGCAAGCTCAATGAAGCGCAGTTCCAGATATTCTGTTCTTTTAACAGTATCTTCTGAGCCTTTTAATTTACTTGATTTACAGCATGAATAATGTTTATCACGACTCAGTATCAGCTTCCCATTACCCACTGGACCAAGCTGCCTAGAGCTCCTATGTACACAGAGCTCCCTCTGAAGGGAATGAGAAGAATAAATTAGCTAAGACGAAACCCAGGCTGACAAAACAGGAAGGAAAAAGGAGGCGGCTTAAGGAATTGTCTTCTTTTTGATATGGTTATTTTACTTATTTAATCAAGGGAATTCTGCCTTACAAACATCAATCTCTCACCTTCTATGGGCACTTTCTCTGTAATACAAATGCACCGAGTCCTCGGGGGATTAAAAAAAAAAGACCCCTTTTAATTTCCAGTCCTATCAATGCTTAAATTCTTTCATGTATTTTCTGTGTGTTTGGCTTCCATTTCCTTAGAATTGATTCCACTGAAATCGTAGTACTAGAACTCTCTTTTCTAAATGCCTTCTTAATAAATGTAATATCTGTCTTTCAGTCCTCTTTCGCCTTAACGAGATTCTGACACCTCTGGCCCTTCCATTTCTGTACAATCAAGGACACCACTTTTCCTGTAATTTTGAACCGCTCCCCAGATTGCATTTTGACTGTGTGTTTTCTTGTTCCACAGTCTCTTCCTTGGAGATCTCACTTACTTCCTTGGATTCAGCTCTCTTACATATGGTGATGACTCCAAGATCTCAGACGTGTCCTCGATTCTTGTCCACAGTTCCTCTGAACATCAAGTTATTTTCTTGACATTTCCAGCATCACCTCAAACCCATCTTGCCTAAATGAAATTTTGTACCTTGCCCTCAAAATATCTCAATCCTTCCTTCATACCTGATAATTTTTCAATTGCACAAAATTGACATTTTTTTCAACATTAACTACTTCATCATAAAGTAATCATATTTTAAGTCCTATCTGTTCTTCTTCCTTTTTTTCAAAATCTGTTACATCTGTTGCTTCTTTTTTCCTACTAGCATCTTCCCATTTCAGATCTTATCACCATATAATAATATTTCCATAATCTCCTGATTCTGTTTCAAGTGTCTTTCCAGGGCAACACAAGCTAAACTTCCTACAACACTGCTTTCCACATGGGGCACCTGAGCTCATTTAGGGAAACCTCAGCTTTTACGCTGAGGAAAATGTGTGGATGGTGGGGGGTGAGAATCAGGAAATATGGTGAGTTTGCAAAATCAATTACACATCCAAGAGGGGATATCTAGTAGGCAACTGGATACACATAAAGTTTAGGAGAGAAGTCTGGGCTAGAGATATTTTTGGGGAATTGCCAATGTATATAGTTATCTGAAAAGGAGTGAGTGTGGATGGTGAAAGAAAAAGGACAAGGACTGAGCCTGGACACTGTGTAGGCACTGTATAGATAAAAGAACATATGATAAAGGGTTTAGCTTAGATGGAGCACATTGTCTTCAGTACTGTAGATGCCTAAATCTCATTAGCTCTATCACCACACTCAGCTCCCTGCTTGTAGTAGAGTTTTCTAGGCCTATCTCTCACAAGACTTCAAAGTCTTAGAGGAAAGGAACTGGGTATTATAAATCTTTCTAGCCCAAGAACTTATGATGATAAATGTTCAAAAATGAAAATGAATCAATCAATCAAAGAAGGAAACTGGAGATCAGAAAAGTATCCTTGAGGAAAAATGACATGATTCTGGCAGACATTTTCTAACTAACATCTCTATTTACTCCCGGTCTTGGAAATGTCAGATTTGGGCACATCCTTTGAAAATCAAAATCCTCAAGCTCCCTCCTCACTGACTTCAAATAAATTTATACAAAATTTCATTAGAACATTTCAAATGTTCATTTTGCTCAGATGATATTTTGAAATAATAACTAGTTATTGCTTGAATTAACAACATAATGACTTGTTTTTTCCTTGAATATTTGATAACTATTTGTGTATTCTAGTGTGAGACACATTTTTTCAATAGAGTCTTATAATCTTACATACATGCATCTTTAGAAAAGGACAAAATCTTGATATTAAGTGTGTCTATATAAAATCATATTTATCATCATATATTTTTGAGGGTTTTTCAAAAACTTGCATTATATTTTGTCAAACTTTTGGAAATATTACAATCATAATTATAATGAATTGCAAGTATGTTCCATTAACATAGTCTCATAAAACAGTAAGAAAATAAATACAAAGCAGTGTTTTTGATAATTAATGTTATTCTGTTAAAACCAAGATGTGGAAAATCCTATTTAATCTCCTATTGTTTTTCTGTCAAAAATTACTTCTTGGTCCCTAACTATTCTTTCTTATGCTTCACTGTGCCTTCATCTAATTAGTTAAGGAACATGCAGATTTTATTTAATTTTACCATAACTTCTCTACTATTTTTATCCCAAATCTTCAGTTTCCCCTTAGGTATATATTTCCTGCTTTTGTTTTAACTTTGTAGCACTTGCTTTCAGCTACAAGCACTTTTACCTATTGTTTTGTGATTGATTCTTGTTTGATGATCATTGAATTTATTTACCAGATATTTACTGAGCACTTTATATGTGCCAAGCATCGTGCTGGAAGTCAGACAAGACCCTTGACCTCTTGTAACTTGTACCTAATGAGGAAAAAGACAATAAAATGATGCATTCAACATAGTAGACCACTTTTTCCTCCTTAGTACAGGTTTTTCACTTGACATTCAGCTTTAAATTTTTATCTTATCTCAGTAGTCTCTCTTTTTCAGTCTCCTTTGCTGGTTCCACCTCTTCTCTTCAGTTTGTTAATATTCAAATGCCCCAGGATTTGCTCCTCCTTTCTTTTCTTTCTTCTAGGAACCCTCCCTCTCTAGGAGTTTATATTAAGTCTCATAGCTAGTTTAAATGCAACTTACATGCCAATGACCCCCCAAATTCATATCTTCAGCCCAGATCACTATCCCAAATCCCAAACTCATGTTTCCAACTGCCTATTTGACATCTCCACTTGCTTGGTCAAAGGATATCACAAACTCATTATGTCCAAAGTTGATCATCCCATTCAAAACTGTCCCCTTGAAAGCCACTTCCTCATTTCTGTTGATGGGAAAAAAAAATTTCCTCAGGCCAAAAAAATCAGTCATTTTTAACTTCTCTCTTTTAACCATAACCTCTTCATTCCATTCGGAAATGTTGTTGCCTGCACGTTTGAAAATGTATCCAGAATCTCATTAATTCTTACTACTTCTGTCAACTAAACCCCTATTCCAAATCCCCATCAAATTAGATCTTAATTATTCCAACAGCCTCATAACTGGAAATCCTATGGTCTTTTCTTAACAAATCGCGAGTGATCTCAGCTACAACTCTCCCCATCATTCGCGTGGCTCCAGCCTCCCTGATCTGCGCGCTCCTCCTCAATCCCCCCAGGCACTCTAATATGGAGATCTTTGCACTTGGCATTTCTTTTGTCTGGAATCGCTTACCTCCTTGAAGCCTTTATTCAAATATCACTTGTAACTCCCAATTCTCTTTACGCCGGCTCTTTTTAACTTATTTTAAATCACTTTCATAATTTATTAACAAATTATAATATAACATCCTTACTGATTTTTTTTTAAGGAGGTACTACTAGGGATTGCACCCGGAACCTCATACATGCAAAGCAGGCACTCAACCACTGAGCTACACCCACTCCCTCCTCACTCCCTCCTTATTTTCATCATCTCCTTCATTAGAATTGAAGCTTCCTAAGGAATTTTAT
>JAQZBX010111399.1:0-10287 GCA_029593785.1 Cabassous unicinctus
AGTCGTGATGGGTGACTTATGCAAGCACAATAGTGAAGGGGATTACTGCAAACAAAGTAGAAATAGGTGACTACTGCACACAGAGTATGACGGGGGTCTACTGAAAACAAAGTAGAGAGAGTGGACTACTGCAAAGAGAATAGTGATGTTGTCTACAGCAAACAGAGTAGAAATGGGGATTCTTGCTAAAACTCCTTAGTGAGGGTGGATTACAGGAAAAAGATATAGAAGGGGGATCCTGCAAACTCAGTAGTGACAGAGGAGACCTGCTAACACAGCAGTGACTGGGAACTCCTGCAAACACAGCTGTGATGGGGGAATACTGTAAGTACACAAGTGACGGGGAATTCTACAAACACTGTAGTAACCGGGTCTACTGTAAACACAATAGTGAAGGGGGTTACTGAAAACAGGGTAGTTACAGGAAGTCGTGCAACACTGTAGTGATAGTAGAGCACTGAAAAACAGAAGAGATGGGGGACTACTGCAAAGAGAGTAATGACCTTAGACTACTGCAAACAGATAAATGATGGGGACTACTGCGTACACAGTAGTGATGAGGGACTAGTGCCAACACAGTAGTGATGGTGTCTACTGCGAATACCGTAGTGATAAGGTATATTGCAAACCCAGTTGGGATGGGGGACTACAGAAATCACAGTAGTGGTGAAGACTACTACAAACACAATAATGACAGGGGACTACTGCAAAAAGAGTAGTGGAGGGGATTATGGGACCTGACTAGTGACAGGGAAAGACGGCAAGCACAGTAGTCACGGAGTCTACTGCAAACACAGTAGTCTCTGGGACCTGCTGCAAACAGAGTTTAACGGGGGTCTATTTTAAACACAGTGGAAATGCAGTCTATGCAAACACAGTAGCGACAGGGTCCACTGCAAAAAACAGTAGTGAAGGTGTAATCTGAAAACACAGTTGAAATGGGGGACTACTGCAAAAACATAGTGGCAGGGACTACTGAAAACACAGTAGTGACAAGGGACTACTGCAAACACTGGAACGAAGGGGGACAATTGCAAACAAAGTAGTGACAAGGACTACAGCAAACAGAGTAGTGATGAGGGTGTACAGAAAACACAGTAGTGATGTAGGACTACTGCACACACAGTAGTGAAGCGGTCTACTGAAAACACAGTAGTGACAAAGCACTACTGCAAACACTGTAATGATGTGGATCCACTGCAAACACATTACTGACAGGGGACTAGTAAAAACACAGTATTGACAGGGTCTACAACAAACACAGTAGTGATGGGGGACTACCGCAAATACAGTAGTGATGGGGGACATCTGCAAACAGTCTAGTGATGGGGTCTACAGCAAACACAGTAAAGACTGGGGACTACTGGAGACAGAGTAGTGACAGGGTCCACTGCAAACACAGTAGTGATGTGGGATGACTCACAACACAGTAGTGACAGGGTTTACTTAAAATATACTCATGATTGGTGACTGCTGCAAACACAGTTGTGATGGAATTTTCTGCAAACACAGTAGTGACAGGGAATACTGTAAAAGAAGTGACAGGGAACTACTGCCAACACAGTGTGAGGTGGACTACTGCATACACAGTAGTGATGGGGGTTCACTGCAAAAACAGCCATGACGGGTGTCGACTGGCAACACAGTAGTGACAGGGTCTATTGAAAATACACTCGTGATGGTGAACTACTGCAAACACAGTAGTGATGGGATGTTCTGCAAAAAGAGTTGTGACAGGGACTACTGCAAAACAGATATGACGGGGAACTACTGCCATCACAGTAGTGATGTGTCCTACTGCATACACAGAAGTGACGGGGGACCACTGCAAACAGTAGGGACTGCAGATTACTGCAAACACAGTAGTGATGGGGTCTACCGCAAAGACAGTAGTGATGGGAATCTACTTAAAACAGTAGTAATTGTGGACTACTGCAAACACAGTAGTGATGGGGGGCTTCTGCAAACACAGTAGTGAAAATGTCTACTGAAAACACAGTAGTGATGGGGAAACTGGAACCACAGTAGTGATGGGGATCAACTCCAAATACATTATTGAAGGGGACTACTGCAAACAAAATAGTGATGGGCAATTAATGAAAACACAGTAATGATGGTAACTACTGCAAAGACAGTTGTAATGGGGGGCTACTGCAAACACAGTAGTGATGGAGGTCAACTGAAAAGACAGTAGTAATGAGGTCTACTACAAACACAGTAGTGACAGATGACTACTGCAAAATAGAAGTGTCGTGGGACTAAAGTAAACCGGAAGTAACCGGGGTCTACTGTAAACATTGTAGGGGTGGGGGTATCCTGCAAACACATCATTGACATGTGAATACTGCAAACACTGTATTGACAGTGTCCACTGCAAACAGATTTGTGATGGGTGCCTAATGTGAACACGATAATGATGAGGGACTACTGCAAACATAATAGTGATGGGGCCCTACTGAAAACACAGTAGTGATGGGGAAACTGGACACACAGTAGTGATTGGGATCTGCTGCAAACATATTATTGAAGTGGACCTAATGCAAATCCAGTATTGGCGGGGACTACTGTGAACACAATAGTGATGGGTGACTACAGCAAACACAGTAGTGATAGCAACTATTGCAAACACAGTTGTAATGGGAGACTACTGCAAACACAGTAGAGTAAGGGTCTATTGCAAATACAGTAGTGATGAGGTCTTCTGAAACCACAGTAGTAATGGGGGACTTCTGCAAACAGAGAATTGACTTGGTCTACTGCAAACACAGTAGTGACGGGGGTAAAGTAAAAACACAGTAATTATTGGGTATACTACAAATAGAATTGTGTCAGGTGACTGCTGCATAATAGAAAAGACGTGGTGCTAAAGCAAACACAATAGTAACCACGGTCTACTGCAAACCCAGTATGAGTGGAGGTCTCCTGCAAACATATTATTGATGGAAGAATACAGCAAACAATGTATTGACAGGGTCCACTGCAAACAGAGTAGTGATGCGGGACTAATGCAAACAAATAGTGACGGGGAATACTGAATACTCAGAAGTGTTGGGGTCTACTGCAAACACAGTAGTGACAGGAGACTATGGCACACAGAGTCTTCACAGGGACAACCTCAAGCACAGTTGTAAGGAAGGACTACTGTAAAGACAGTAATGATGGTGTCTACTGCAAACATATTAGTGATGGGGGTCTACTGCCAAACAGTAGTGACAATGGACTACAGAAAACACAGTAGTGTGATGTTCTATTGCAAAGACAGTAATGATGGGGTCTACTGCAATCTCAATAGAGACAGGGACTTCTGCAAACACAGTAGTAAGAGGGAACTACTAAAAACAGTAAAGATGGGGGAGTCCTGAAAAATTAGTAGGGACTGGGAATTCCTGCAACACAGTAGTGGTGGGAGGCTACAGCATATAGAGCAATGACGCAGTACTTATACACACCCAGTAGTGATGGGGACTACTGCAAACACTGTAGTGATGGTAGACTACTGAAAAATGAGTAATGATGGGCTCTACTGCCAAAAGAATAGTGACGGGGGTCTACTGAAAACACAGTAGTGATGGGGGACTACTGCAAACACAGTAGTGATGGGGTCTACTGAAAACACAATAATGATGGGGGACTGTGGCATAAAGAGTCGTGATGTGATCTACTGCCAACACGATAGTGATGGGGGACTACTGGAAACGAGGTAATGATCAGGGACAACTTCAAACAGAATAGTGACAGTGTACTATAACAAGCAAAGCAACGACAGGGGTTACTGCAAACACGGTAGTGACAGGGTCTACTGCAAACACAGTAGTGGTGTGGACTACAGCATACACAGTAGTGACAGGCACCTACTGGAAAAAAAGGTAGTGAAGTGGGAATACTGCAAACACAGTAGTGATGGGATCTACCCCAAAGAGCATAGGGAAGGGGGACTACTAGATACAGGGTAGTGACTGGGGTTTACTGTAACACAGTGGTTTGGGGTGACTATTGCAAATAGAGTATTGATGGGTCTGCTGCAAACACAGTAGTGAATGGGTCTTCTGCAAACTTAGTGATAGAGAACTTCTGTAAACAGAGTGGTAACAGGGTCTAATGTATACACAGTAGTGATGGGGGAGTACTGCAAACACAATAGTGATGAATACTACTGCAAACATCATAATGAGTGATCTACTGCAAACACAGTAGTAATGGGGGACTTGTGCAAAACGTGTGGTCACAGTGTCTACTGCAAACTCAATAGTGACGGGGGTCACTGCCAACACTGTAGTGATGAGTTCTCCTGCAAACACTCTAAAGGTGGGGGAATATTGCAAACACAGTAGGGAAAGGGTCTATAGCAAACACAATAGTGATGAAGATCCTTGTAAACACACTAGTGTGGAGGGCTAATGCAAACAGAATAGTCAGTGTCTACTGTAAACACAGTAGTGATGGGGTACTACTGCAAACACAGTAGTAATTGTGGACTACCTCAAACACAGTAATGACGGGGGATTACTGCAAACACAGTAGTGATGGGTTCTAATGCCAACACAATAGTGACAGGGGTCAAATTCGAACACAGAAGTGATGGGGGATTACAGCAAACACATTATTGATTGGGGTCTACTGCAAAGAGAGATTGGTGGGGTCTACTGCAATCACAGTAGTGACAGGATCTTCTTCAAATCACAGTAGTGACAGGATCTTCAGTAGTAATGGGGGAGTACTGAAAAACAGTAAAAAGGGGGACGCCTGAAAATACAGTAGTGACAGGTCACTCCTCCAAACATAGTAGGGACTCGGAAATCCTATGACAGAATAGTGATGAAAACTACTGCATACAGAGTAGCAACGTGGTACTACTACACACCCAGTAGTGAAGGTGACAGTGAAAACACTGTACTGATGGGAGACTACAGCAGAAATAGTATTGAGGGTGTCTACTGCCAACACAGTAGTGACCATGGTCTACTGAAAACGGTAGTGATAGGGACTACGGTAAAAACAGTTTGGGATCTACAGCAAACAGAGCAATCATGTTGTACTACTGGAAAAATACTAGTGATGCAGTACTACTGCAAACACTGTAGTGATGGGGGACCACTGCAACCACAGTATTGATGTGGACTATTGCAAACAGTAGTGACAGGGTACTACAGCAAACAGAGCAGTGATGGGGGCTAATGCAAGTAAGGAATTGGAAATGCCTACTGCAAACGCAGTAGAGACCAGGACTACTGCAAACACAGTAGTTATGTGGGTCTACTGGAAACAAGGTAGTGAAGGAGGACGACTGCAAACACAGAAGCAATTGGGGTACTACTGCAAACACAGTAGTGACAGGGGCCCACTGCATACAAGGTAGTGAAGGAATCTACTGCAAAATAAGTAGTGATGGGGGCCTACTGCAAACACAGTAAGGACAGGGGACTAATCCAAACCCAATAGTAATGGTGGACTACTGCAAAGAGAGTAATGACTGGGTCTATTGCAAACACAGAAGTGATGTCAGAATACTGCAAACACAGCAGTGATGGGGGACTACTGCAAAACCTGTAGTGATGGTTGACTACTGCAAACACAGTATTAAAGGGGACTACTGCAACCACAATAGTGATGGTGTACTACTGGAAACACATTAGAAAAAGGGGACTACTGCATACACACTAGTTCTGGGGAATAAAGCAAAAACAGTAGTGATGGGTGTCTACTGCAAACAGAGTAGTGACGAGGCTCTTCTGCCAACACAGTAGTGACGAGTGCCTACTGCCAATACAGTAGAGATGGTGGTCTACTGCAAACACAGTAGTGATGGGTCTACTACAAACACAGTAGTGTCAGGGGGAAACTGCAAAAGAGAAGTCACAGGGACTACAACCAACACAGTAGTTTCTGGGGACTACTGACTACACAGTAGTGATGGGGGACTTCTGCAAACACAGTAGTGTTGATGTAATACTGCAAACACATTATTGATGGGAGTCTGCTGCAAATACTGTAGTGATGCGGGCCTACTGCAAAGATAATATTGACAGGGGCTTACTGAAAACACAGTAGTGACGGTGTCTACTGAAAACACAAGTGATGGGGGACTACTGCAAACACTGAAGTGACGAGCACTATTGCAAACACAGTAGTGATTGGGGGCTACTGCAAAATCATTAGTAACGTGGTTCTACTGCAAACACAGTTGTGAAGAGGACCTACTTCAAATAATGTATGATGGGGTCTATTGCAAACACAGTAGGGCTGGGTGTCTACTACTAACCCAGTAGTAATGGGGTATACTTCAATCACGTAGTAACGGTGGACTACTGCAAACACAGTAGTGACAGGGGACTTCTTCAAACAGAAAAATATCATGGTCTCCTGCAAACACAGTCGTGATGGAGGTTTACTGCTAACACAGTAGTGATGGGGTCTACTAAAAACACAGTAGTGATGGGGAACTACTGCAAAAGAAAAGTGACTACAGCAAACACAGTAAGGTCTGGGAAATACTGAAAACACAGTACTGATGGGGGACTTCTGAAAAAAAAAATGACAGTGATGGACTACTACAAAAACATTAGTTCAGGGGACTACTGCAAACACAGTAGTGACTGTGTCTACTACCAAAACAGGACTGACAAGAGTCTACTGCAATCACAGTAATAATGGTGGACTATTGGAAACAGAGTAGTGATAAGGGACAACTGACACACAGTAGTGGGGGTAAATAATGAAAACACAGTAGTGACTTGGACTACTGCAAACACAGGAGTGAGGGGGAATACTGCACACACAGTACTGATGGTGTCTACTGCAAACAGAGTAGGTTGGAGGACTACTGGAAACAATGTAGTGTCAGGGATCTACTGCAAACACAGTAGTTTTGGGGTACTATTTTAAAAAGAAAAGTGATGGGGTCTACTACAAACATAGTAGTGTTGGGGACTACTGCAACACAGTAGTGATGGGGTTTACTGCAAAATAAGTAGTGACAGAGAACTTCTGAAAAATAGTAGTGATGGGGTCCAATGCATACACAGTAGTGATGGAGGACTAATGAAAACACAGTATTAAAGGGGGACCACTGCAAATACGGTAATGATGGGTTTTACTACAAACACACTAGTGAAGGGGTCTACTGAAAACACCGTAGTGATGGGGGACTACTGCAAACAGAGTAATGATCAGGTTCTACTGCACACACAGTAGTGTCAGGGCCTAATGTAAACACAGTAGTAATGGAAGACTACTGCAAACACAGTAGAGATGGGAAATACTGCAAACCCATTATGGATGGATTCTACTCAAAGGCAGTAGTGACGGGGGACTTCTGCAAAAGAGAAGTGATGGGAAACTATTGCAAACACAGTAGTACCCAGGACTACTGAAAATCAGTAGTGATGGGGGACTTCTGCAAAAACTGTAGTGATGAGTAATTATTGCCATCACAGTAGAGATGGGGATCTACTGGAAACACATTATTGACAGAGTCCACTGCAAACACAGTAGTGATGGGAGACTACTTCAAACACAGTAGTAATGGGGACTACTGCAAACCCAGTAGTGACCAGGTCTACTACACACAGTCATGACTGTGTCTACTACAAACAGAGTGGTGGCAGTGGCCTACTGAAAACACTGTACTGGCAGTGTCTATGGCAAACACAATAGTGAAGGGGGACTACTGGAAACAAGGTAGTGATGGGGAGTAATTCAAAAACAATAATGACATGATACTACAGCAAACACAGCAGTGATGGGGGCTACTGCAAACACGGTAGTGATGGGGTCTATTGCAACCACAATAATGATGGGGTACAACTGCAAACACTAGTGACAGGACCTACTGCAAACACAGTAGTAATGGAGGACTAATGTTAACAAAGTACAGACAGGGACTATTGCAAACACAGTTGTGATGGAGTCTACAGCAAATGCAGTAATTATGGGGGACCACTGCAAACACACTAGTGACAGGGTCTACTGAAAACACAGTAGAGATGGTGGGCTACTTCAAACACAGTAGTGATAGGAGACTACTGCAAACACAATATTAATGGGGAACTAGTGCAAACACAGTATTGATGGGGACTATTGCAATCACAATTGTGATGGGGTACAACTGCAAGCACAGTAGTGACAGGACCTTCTGAAAACGCAGTAGTAATGACGGACTAATGCAAACAAAGTAGAGACAGGGTCTACTACAAATACTGTAGTGATGGGGGACTTCTGCAAAAGAAAAGTGATGATGGACTACTGCAAACACAGTAGTGATGATGTTTTCCACCAACACAGTAGTGATGGAGGTCTACTTCATCACAGTAGTGATGTAGTTTACTGCAAACACAGTAGGGATAGGGGTCTACTTAAAACACAGTAGTAATGTGGTCTATTGCAATCACAGTAGCAAATGTGGACTACTGCAAACAGAGTAGTGACAGGGACTACTACAAACCAGAAGTGATGGGGCTCTTGCAATCACTGGAGTAATGGGGGATTACTGCATAAACAGTGGTGATGGGGTAAACTGCCAACACAGTAGTCATGGGGACTATGGCAAAAATTGTAATGATGTGGGACTATTACAAACACTGTAGTGATGGGGGTCTACTTCAAAGACATTAGTGAAGGGGTCTACTGCAAAAAAAATTGTGATGGGGGACTTCTGCAATCACAGTAGTGATGGTGGACAACTGCAAACACAGTACAGATGTGGAATAATGAAGACATAGTAGTACTGATGGACCACTGTAAACAAAGTAGTGATCGGGAACAACTGCAAAAACAGTTGTGAGTGGACTACTGCAAACACAGTAGTGACAGGGGACTACTGCAAAAAGAGTAATGATGGGGAACTACAGCAAACGGAGTAGTTATGGGGCTTCTGCAAACACAGTGGTAATGGGGGATGACTTCAAACAAAGTAATGATGGGGGACTCCTGCTAACACAGTAGAGATGGGGTCTCCTGCAAACACAGCAGTGACTGGAAAATCCTACAACCCAGTAGCGATGGGGGACTATCAAACAAATTCATGACTGGGAATTACTAAAAACGCAGGAGTGATGGGGTCTTCTGCAAACACAGTGTGACAGGGGTCTACTGGAAACTGAGTAGTAACACAGGACTACCGCAAGCAAGTAGAGGTAGAGGACTAAAACAAAAATAGCAGTGATGGGGGAGTACAGTAAAAAGAGTAGTAACTGGGGAAAACAGCACATACAGTAGTCACGGGGTCTACTGCAATCACAGCAGTGATGGGGACTACTAAAAACACAGTAGTGATGGGGAACAGCGGGAAACACTGTAGTGGCAATGTCTATTGCAATCTCAGTAGTGATGGGGAACTACTGGAAACAAGGTAGTGACGAGTGACAAGGTACTATTGCACACACAGCAGTGACAGTGGCTACTGCAAACACAATAGTGATGGGGCTATTGCAAACACAGTAGTGATGGAGGATTACTGCAAGCACAGTGTTGATGGGGGACTACTGCAAACACAGAAGTGACAGGGCTACTATAAAAAAGGAAGTGATGGTGGAATACTGCACATATATTGGTGACACCAGCCCACTGCAAACACAGTAGTGATGTTCTAACCCAGGAGATCGACCATACTCAGACTTTAAGACTTTAGTTACTTTTATTGAGCTAAGCCAGTGGGTGTCTGCAGCACACCTCACGCAGGAGAGAACTGCAGCCCCGAGGTTCTAAAATGACTCCCTTTTATAGGGGGTTGCTGTCGCAGTTTGCAAGTAAGCAGGATGTACAGAAGTGGATTGTGGCTGTTAGCTACCATTTGCACAACTTTGGTATGCAAGGTTCTGATAACTTGGGACACAGTTGAGATGTGTTTGCAAGGTCGCTCAAGGAAGGGGAGGTTATGTGCTTCCCAGATAGGACACTCAGGGAACAATAGAAAGTTTTCTTCTCTAAGTTACTTTGGGTAGGCTAATTTGGAGCTAGAGTACAACATTTCCCACTTCTTTAGTTAGTGGGTCAAATCATTGACTCATCGTAGTGGTCTCTATTCATTGGCAAGCGTTGGTAGGACTGGGCTAATACCATTAATTTGACAGATTGGACTCGGTCCTTGACAAAAGTTACAAGTCTATTGATAATGATAGGACCACAAGTGAGGCCCAAAAGTAATAATATGAGAGGGCCTGCTAAAGCCGAAATTAAGGTAGTTAGCCATGGAGACCAATTGAAAAGGTTTTGAAACCAAGACTCAGGGGATTGTTCTTCTAGTTCTCTTTCTTTGAGTCTCTTTTGCAGTTCTTGCATGGATTGTTTAAT
>JAQZBX010111400.1:0-10287 GCA_029593785.1 Cabassous unicinctus
GCCGCGCGAGCCGACCTGCCCTCACAAGGAGGCGCCGGGAAGCGAACCTGGGGCCTCTCATATGGTAAACGGGTGCTCTCTCCATTGCGCCACACCCGCTTCCTGCCGTGAGGTTGCTGCATCAGCCCACCGCACCGCTCAGGCCGGCGTGCCCTCACAAGGAGGCCTCGGGATGTGAACCCGAGCCTCCCATATGGTAAACGGGGGCTCTATCCACTGAGCCACACCCGCTTCCCCATGGTTTCTAATATAATAAATGTTTAGCCTACCGTAATTATTACAAAATCAGGTCAGAGAGAATATTCGCATTGTTCTACAACCTTTGCTGGCAGCCCCCTAATTTTCCTGGGTAGGAAATGATTCCACTCCCTCTGCATCCTCAACAGTCAGTCCCAGGCAGTAGGGAGGGTGATTGAGAGGGTTGGATCTCTTTAGTCCCTTGCTGGCTCCCAGGGTAAAAATTAGCACAGCCTCACCTGCCTAGAAGGACATGGGACACAGCAGACCTAATTTATTGGCCAAAAGGTGAATTTGTTAGCCTTAGTCTGTGCGCCTTTCTCTCCCCTTTCCTGGGAAGTGGACCTCTGTGGCCCCGTCTGTCCGTAGACACCTGCCAGAGGCCGGAGGACTCAGAGCTGTCTGCTCTGAGTGTGGTGGATTATGCACTGGCAGCTGCAGCTACAGCTTTTACTCATAGAGTTTTCCCATCAAGATTCTTTTTCTTTTTCTTTGCTCCTCTCTCTTTTGGTGATGCCTGTCCTTCCCCTGGTTTCCTAAGCCCTAGAACATTTTTTCCAGGCAGTTCCTGCCTATGCTTAAGCTATTTTTCTGGGATATTCTTGTTGTATGCTCCATATTTTTGTATTCCTTAAATACTTTTCCGGATGAAGTTTCTTGGAAGTAGTTTGAACGTTCTGGGTCTTGCATTTAAGATTTCTTATAGGTAGGACCTGAGCAGCATTTAGTCTAGGGTTGTTTCACCTTGTGAAATATGAGGTTTGCAGTCGGGGCTGTGGCCACAGGAAGTATCCCTGGCTCATTTTTTGAGCTAGAGGGATGATTCCATCCAGACCCTGTGGGCTGCTCCTGCACTGGCCTTAGGTGATCTCCTCCCATACCTGCGCTTATCCTTCCTGAGTTGGGGAGAGGTGAGGTGAGGTGAGCCTCTGCAGATCTCCAGACTTTGTGTCCGTGCAGCCCTCCCCTCTCCCATGCATTCCCCTGTACATTGTAGTTGTCTTGTCCTCCCTTTGATTCAGGGAGACCACAGACTCCGCCAGGGCTCCCTTTCCTACTGCGGCCTAGCTGCTCTCTGCGCAGTAGCTGGGGCTGCACTCCGGCTCCCTCTCCTGTCTCCCAGCCCAGAGAGCACCATCTTTCACTGCCTGGAAGCCAATGTCTTGAAAACTATTTTTCTTATATTTTGGATTTTTAGTTGTTTCAGGAAGAAGGACAAGTTTGGCCCCTCTTTTTTTTACATCTGGACTGGAAGTGGGAGTCCTTTGTTTCTTTTAAAATTGATTTAATATGTAGTTTAATAATTTGGTTTTGATAGGCTCTTATAGTTTTCATTTGTTATTTAAATCTGTTTAAAGATTTTTGCTCCTTTAATAATTTCCCTGGTTTTTGGGTCAGTCCAGTTTTAGATTTTGTGTCTATATGGTTCAGCAAAAGTCCATTGCATGCCACCAAAGGTATGGCATCACACGTATGCCCGCAAGCTACAGAGATGAGCCGTGTGGACTCCATGTTTCAAGAGTTGCCTGTCTGGAGCAGAGAAGGTGTCCACGCGGATGGTAATGCCGGGATGGCAGAGCCAAAGAAGGTGGCGGCGGGTGTGTTCAGGAGGTTCTTGTCACTGTGTCATCTTTCCTTGCTCCTGAGAGGGCTTCAGATGAAAAGCGTGGTAGAGTGCGTCGGCAGCTATAACTGAAAAGGCAGGGCTGAGTCAGGTTTTGAAAGGCTGCCGAGCTCATGCTTAGGCTTTGGAGCCCTCCTCTAGGCAAGAGGAGCTGTTGCAGGCTTCTGGAGAGAGAGTGGCACAGAGGAAGGTGCTGGCCAGGCGAGCAACCAGGAGCAGGCTGGGTTGGAGGTTGTGGCGCTTTCTGATAGAGGTCTTTAGGTCAGTAAATGTGGCAATAAAAGTAAGGAAGTGGTACAAGAAGACATTTTAAAATACAAATCTTTGGATTTCGTGGTTGTATACGAAGGAGGAAAGGAATTAAAAGGAAAATATTGGAAGTGAAAGGTGTGAGGATGCAGACCCAGGCAATGTTGGCCACAGTTTCTGGGAGTGTGAAGGCAGGTGGGAGGAAGAGGGGTTTGGTTTTGTTCTGAAGTGTCATGGAGAGTTGAGAAGGCTTGCAGGAAGAGGGTCTGCATGGGAGTGGGAGACCTGAGGAAATGGGAGTCAAGATGCAGGTTTGGTGGCTGCTGTTGGAAAGGACTAGGGTCACTGGTTCCTCTGAAACAGGAAGAAGAGGGGATGTATGAAGGTAAGGAGAGCGTTTTCTAATGTGTGTGTGTTTCAGCGGGTGCAGCAGGGTTTGATAGAGTTCCTTCCTGATCTCCGTGAAATAGGAGGGGAGGTCTTCAGATGAGAGTGAAGGCTGCCTGGAAAGGTGGGGAGCTTGTTAACAGGGAAAAGGTCCATCAAAGCTGCTCTCTGGTGGGATGGGGAGTGGGTGATAAGTGGATAAAACAATGGTTGAGCCTGAACTTCAAGGCTAATGAGTTAGTAATTGGTGCCTTCAGTTAACGGAGCCCAGTGATTTTCCCAAGATGTACAAGAGGGAATACTTGGTTGTGTTGAGTATCTTCTAGCCAGGCCTGGTGGAGGAACAGAGCGACGGAAGGGACGGGAGCGTCGTTCTTAGGATGGGTGAGAGCAAGAGGATGCTGGGGTGTGAGCAGGAGGCAGGCCATGGTTTGGCTCAGGGGTTCTTAAGTCTTTAGATGAACTTCAGGGGACTCTTTACCTCTGCCCCAAACCTACCTGCAAAACAGATGGGTGTGAACAGTTTTTAACCCTCCTGCACATTTTGCCTTCCACCCACGCAGCTAGGAACCACTGGAGTCTCCCTGAGCCCTGAGTTCTCCTCTAGGGTCCCCTCAGCTCTGCGTCCTAATTGGCACCATCTGAGGGAGGGATGATTCTGGTGTAGTTTGGTACTTGGAATGCATGTTCCCATGGAAATGGGATAGTCACTTAGCAGATCAGTCCATAGCAGGGCTGTGGGTGTGTCCCCGGGCTTCTCCACCTTGGGGGACTGACTTTGGGTGCCACTTAATTTTTGTAGTGGGGCCGTCTCACGCGTGGTGGGGTGTTAGCAGCATGCTTCCACCCATTGAATACCAGCAGCCTCCCCCAGCAGGAACAACCAAAGTTGTCTCTAGGCACTGCCCAGGGTCCGCTGGGAAGCAGGACTACCCTAGCTGAGAACCACTGACCTATCTTATCTTGGAAAAAGACTGATCATGTTTCTATGGGAAAGGTGTCCTGAGTTATAAATAGCTTACAAATAAAAATTTGAATTTCATCTTCTTTGTATCTTCTAAATAATTATTACTTTACAAGATCAGAGTGGGTCAGTAGCTCTTGGGCACGTTTTTGCTTTTATGGCACAGTTTACTTAGGATGCAGTTTATAAAAATGCTCATTTTTTTTCTGAATATGAAATACTCTATACTCGTTATAGAATATTTGGGAAAAATGTAAAAGGGAAAAATGCGAAAAAGATGTAAAGGGGGATTAAAAAATCATTGTAATCCACCTAACCCAAAGACAGCCACCATTGACAAATTTTGAGTCTTTTTATCAAAACCTTTAAAAATCACATAATTTACATCTTGAATTTTTCCATATTAAATCTAACATAACACTTTCCTTACTTATTAAACACTTTATAATACTTTTGTTGGCTGCCTAATATTTGACCTCTTAATGGTTGACTGTCCATTCTCTAATATTTGGGGGTTTAGTTTATATCCATTTTCTCATATAAAAAAATACTGTCATAAACATTTTTGAGCATAAGGCTTTTGGAATGGCAGCGTCTATAGTTGGAGGTGTTATAGCAACTTTCCTGATGTTTCCCCTGAATTTATATGATATTTTTGGATGGGAAAAATCTTAGATGTGAACAGATCTTCTGAAATGCATTTATCTATAATATAGCATTTTGCTAAAACATATTTGGCAATAGGGAATCTTCTGTGTCCTAGATTTTAGCCCCAAATCGTGGTAGAACGTGGGGAGCTTGGAGGTGAGGGCAACCCCAGGGGTCAGGCCTGCCCTCGCCCACCCTGGAAAGGACCCGAGTTCAGTCTGTGTGGGAGCTGACCGCATCGAGAACTGTCGGCCTAATGCATTCACTTGGTCCTACCAGACAGTTGCCCACTAAGCAGTAGGGCCTTGCCCGCTGGGACGCAGCTCTGCAGGCTGAGCGCCAGACGTGTCAAGCAGAGTGCTCAGTCTCCCAGCATGGCCGTGACCCTGGGGCTGACGTTGGCACTGTGCTTAGTTGACGACAGTCCAGCGTAGGATATAGGGTTGCAGCGTTTAGGGCCTGTCCAGGGCAGCAGGCTGGCGCTTAAGACCTGCCCGGTGCAGTGGCCTCAGGGCTCCACCACTCTTAGCTCGGCAGCCACATCATGCCTTCTGGTCAAATGGGGTGCACTGGTATCAGACTCGGGAGCATCTGCAGGTCAGACGAGAGAGCCAATGGAAAGCTTTTAGCACGTGCTTGGAACATAGAGCACTGGCCTAAGCAGTATCAGTTCGGTCGTGAGCCACTGCCTCCTCCTCCCCTCTGACTCTGTCACATCAGCTTAAAAACCACAAGTCCGTAGAACTGAGCTAGCAGGTACTTCTGTTACGGAAAAATTTGATGTAAGAAAATATAATTGAAGAGCTCCTTCTAAGCAGTTATGAGCTGAAATTATTCCACCCTAAAGGCTTTTTCCACCTACGGTAACTCTTTTGTGCCTAGTTGTTAGTTACCACGGCACTTGGCTTGCCTAGTCTTAAGGCAGGACTATCAAGGTGTGCCTTTTGATGCAGCACTTAAATTTCCTAAATGCCCGTGCACAGCTCTCATAAAAACTACTAGAAATAAAGTCTACCTTACTGAATTTTTATTTTTCTGAATTTGTTTAGAAATTATTTACGCAAGAAAGAATAATTTTCAGAGTTGCATATGGATTTTTTCCCTAAATTTCCCCAAAGGAAACCTCAGTAATTTAAAAAATAATCAATCCCACATAGGCCATTCTCTGCCTGCAGTGCAGTGCAGTTAAAACCCAGTTTTAAAAAATCCATTACATTCAGAAGCTAAAACCTCTGAGGAATTCGTGGGTTAAGGAGAGCATGCTAATGCCAGTGATGAAATACTTAGAGCCAAGTGGCAGCGGCCTGCGTCCCTCAGACCTTGTAGGATGAGCCATAGCTCTACTGGAAAGTAAATTATGGCCTTAAATGTATTTATTAAGGAATAAGAAATATTGAAAATAAACGTTAGGAAGACTTTGATAGTCACACTAACAGTAGCTAATGCTTCTATTAATGATTTTTTCTAAGTCACAAAAACAAGTGTGTACAGAACCTGATGAGCATCTTAGGAGTTCATAGTTTGCCATCTTCATTTTACAGAAGAAGTGTAAGCTTGCTCACACTCAGGCTTCTTAAATGAGTGTTTTCCTCCGTATCATCTCGTTCTCGTCCTGAGAAACTATACTGCGTGGAAATCTGTCTCGTTAAACATCACCACTGTTGTCAAACCTCATTAGAGCCTTAGAGGATTTGGGGGGCTAGTAAGTACTGATTTTAAATAAACTAAATTAGGTAGTTTTACCTCTGAGTTATTTACTTGGGCATAAGTGGGAAAAAATGCACTTATTAAACCTTTGGGCATATTACGTTAATATATATTTATTAAAACTTTAAAAACCACTAAATTGAGTTTTCAGGAAAATTTCAGAAGTGTGCTTGAAGTGAGCATTTAAACCTACATTGATTATAAATTAATGCCTTATTTTCATATCTTCAGCTTGCTTTTCTTGTTTTGATTCTCAATTTGGTAGAATTTTCTAGTTGAAACCTTTGCGTGATGTATTTGTAATTGATATTTCAGAAATTAAGTATGACAAGAGTAGTACCTCTGTATCCCCTTTAACTATTTCAATAAAGGGTAGTCTATTCAGGCATTTAATTTCAATGTTTCAGATTTGTAGAGAAAGAAACTCTAGCAGTTTATTGCCTTCAGCTTTAGGTGACTCAACCTCAAAAATAGATTTCCTGCAGACCTCAGGCGCTCACGGTCCAGGTGTGAGCTAGAGGGTGTCCAAAGCTAAGCTCCTCCTTCCCCGGCTGAGACGCAGCAGCCTCATCTGTGCTGCATGGCTCTGTCCTTTGAGTGTGAGCTTGACCGCTGCAGTGGTCCTGTGGGAGCCAGAATCTCATACGAAGGGGCCGGGGTGGGCCGTGCAGGTCGGTTGGCTCGTGGTTCAATTGCAGATTCCTGCAAGAGGGAGAAATGTTTATGCGTTTTAGTCACGTTCACTTGATTACAGAGTTAACTTGTTTGATCACGTTTAAAGTTTAAATTTCTTCCAGTATACTGATAAATTCTGAGGTTTGGTTTCAGTGATTCTTGATGATGCTTGTTTGTCTGCAGTTAGCTTTCTAGACATACTTCCTATGTTGCTCTCCTGTGAGCTTTAGGACCACGAACACTGTGTGACTTTGAGGTCATTGAAAGTTCCGGTATGTTGCATCTGAACACTCTAGACATGAAGTAATTTCTCTTGAGAAGACTCTTTCATTTCCTTAATTCTAAGAGGTGTATTTTTACATATATGTAGATTAATTTGCCATTCTGCTTTACCAAATCAAAGTGTGTTTCAAAAAAATTTTACATGTCAGTGTTTTGTGTGGTTTTTGTCATTCTGTCTTATTCTCTGCCCATATCCTAGTCCTCCCCAGCCCCCTGTGAAGCCTGCCCTGCCCTGCCCTCCCCTGAAGGGCTGTAGGTTGGAGCGATTGGCTGCTGGGCCACTGGGTGCAGCTGTCCAGGCTTTCTTTCCTGAAGGCAGCCTTCATGCCCATCTGCTGTTCCCTGCCAGGAGTAGCAGGCCTTGGTTACATGACACGTCGAGCTGGCATTAAAGTCTAAGCGCACAGCACTGAGGGATTGTCACTGTTTGCCTTAGCCTGCCGGGATCCCTTAACCACAGCAGCTTATGCTGTGCCCCGCTGTGCTGGCCTGGAATGGCAGTGGCGTTGGCGTTGTACTCCCCTCTTCACTGAGGTCCTGCCGGTGCAGTGTGAAATGGATGTATTGATCAGCTTTAAAAGAATTTGAAAGTCATTTTCCCTTTTTCCTCCTTTCCCTTCAAATATTTCCTTCCAGGTAAAGGTCGTGACAGGAAAGGATGGGCAGACTGGTACTCCCGTTGCTATAGCAACCCAGCTTCCTCCAAACGTTTCTGCTGCTTTTTCGTCCCAGCAGCAGCCACTTCAGGTACTTTTCAATGGTTCTAAAATATAGCTTCATTCCAGGTTCTCCTCACTTGGATTTGGGATTCTTTGGCAGAATCCAGAAATTTTCCAAGAGCCTATCCTTTATAATTAAAATATATATATTAAGGAACCTTTATGAAGTGTCAAATTTTTAACGCATGAATTAGGTTATTTTTTCTACTGTTGATGAAATGAAGGTGTGTTTGTCTCCAGTTCTTTGGCTTACATCCATGAACTTTTCAGCTTGAAAGTTTTCATTTTTGTTTGCTTTTCTGTTACATTTTTAAAAAGCTTTTTGTATGATTGTGGCCTTTTTGTAATAGATTTTTCTCCTGTCTCTTCTCCCCTTCTTTATGTACTTTTATAAAAAGAAGTAAATTTTCTACATTCTCTTCCCTTCCTTGCTGGCATGAGTTTGTTCATCAAACATTTTAGGGGATGAGTAGCCAATAACAGTGATTCTAGATTTCAGATGACAGTGAAGTGCCTGGAGATCACAGCTCAGTTCCTGTGTTCCTTTATACATTTTTTTTTTTTTTTAATTATTTATTCCCCCCTGCCCTCATTGTCTGAGGTTGCTGTCTGTTCATCTTCTCTTTAGGAGGCACTGGGAACCGAACCTGGGACCTCCCATGTGGGAGAGAGGTGCTCAGTCACCTGAGCCACCTCAGCTCTCTGGTTTGTTGTGTTTCTTATTGTCTTTCCTCTTTGCATCTCTTTGTTGCATCAGCGTGCCGTGCCTGCCCATTGCGCCAGCTCGCTTCCTCCAGGAGGCACCGGGAACTGAACCCAGGACCTCCCATGTGGTAGGCAGGAACTCAGTCGCTTGAGCCACATCTGCTTCCTGCTTTTATACTTTTAACATAAAAAGTTTATATAGTTGAAGACATACAAAGTTTTCATATTCAGTCAGTGAACTGGCATTGGCACTAAGAAATGGCCCTGAACTTGGACTCATGAAGGAGATAATATTTAAGAAACAGCTTTAACTCAAAGCTGTCAGTAGGATCTTGGCTGTCCATTCAGATGTCCCTAGGAAGGGTCAGGGAGCCAGACAGGGCAGACTGCCCAGGCCCTCCTCCTGTCCTCCTGTCGGTGGGGTGCTCTGGCCCCCAATCCAGGGTGCAGAGCACAGGGCCGCTCAGCTCCATTTTCCTGCTGTCTGTGTTCTTAGTATTAAGAACTGAAATTGAGTTCAATCCACTGGCTGTGGGAAATGTGAATTTTCCTTGACTTTTTGTAAACTGGTAACTTTCTATGTTAAAGAAGCATTTAGGAAATCCCTTTTTTTTTTTGCTTTTTCAATTTCCCAAGTAATTTGTCAGCAGCTAAGTGAACTTTTTTGTAGCAGATACAAAAGAAATGACATTCTAAAATTTCCTCCCCTGAGTTTTCTTGGGAATATAACTTTGAAGAAACATTGGAAGCAGTACAAGACATTACATAGTCAAGCTCTAAATTGCTTTCAGCGAAGTGCCAAAATACGCAGAATACCCATTAGGTGCTTATGCTGGCCAGAAAAGTGAAGTAGAATTCATGCTTTTGGTGGTCTCTTTATGAAATGTACTTAAGAATATTTTAGGATCATATAAAATAGTTTTATTTTTAGTGTATATGTAGATTTTTTTAAAGATTTATTTTATTTGTTTCTTCCCCCACCCCTCGTTGTTTGAGCTCACTGTCTGCTCTCTGTGTCTGTTTTTTGTGTGTTCTCTGTGTCCGCTAGTCCTTTTTTTTGTTTTAGGAGGCACCAGGATCCAAACCCAGGACCTCCCATGTGGGAAGGAGGTGCCTCAATGCTTGAGCCACCTCTGCTCCCTGCTTGTTGTGTCTCTTGTGTTTCCTCGTTGCATCATCTTGTTGTGTCATCTCATTGCATCATCTTGTGTCAGCCCACTGTCTTGCTTATCTTCTTTAGGAAGCACCAGGAACTGAACCTGGGACCTCCCATGTGGTAGGTTGGCGCCCAACCTTGAGGCACATCCGCTTCCCTATGTAGATTTTTGTATTAAACACTTAAAATTTTTTATTTAACTTTACATTGATTTGTATTGCTATCTTGGAGTCAAATTTTCCATAACCTTTCATTTCATATACCAGAGCCCTGTGAATATTTTTTCCCAGCTTATTTTTAAAAACTTTCATACAGAAAATATTGAAAGAATAGTATAGTGACCACTAATAGATATTTAACCTAGAGCCACCAGTTATTTTTTTTTAACTTTATTTCATACATTTAATAATTGAAAATATAAACAATTAAAAACTAAAAACTAAACACATGAATAAATATATACATTTCTCAATTAAATGTACTGGATACATATAATTTTTTTTTAATCAAACAATATGTTACGAAATATATTTGGTTCATAGTAATGCAATCATACGGTATTTGTCCTTTTGTGTCTGGCTTGCTTTGCTCAACATAATGTCCTCCAGGTTCATCCATGTTGCCATATGCTTTACGACTTCATTTCTTCTTACAGTTAACTAATATTCCATTATATGAATAGACCACAGTTTGTTTATCCATTCATCTGTTGATGGACACCTGGGTTGTTTCCAGCTTTTGGCAATGGTGAAAAATGTTGCTATGAACATCGGTGTGCAGATGTCTGTTCGTGTCACTGCTCTCAGTTCTTCTGGGTATATACCCAGTAGTGGTATTGCAGGGTCACGTGGCAAGTCTATATTCAACTTCTTTAGGAACTGCCAAACAGTCCTCCATAGTGGTTGTACCATTTTGCATTCCCACCAACAGTGAA
>JAQZBX010111401.1:0-10288 GCA_029593785.1 Cabassous unicinctus
GCTTTAGATTACATAAATGTTACATCAAAAATATAGGGGATTCCCATATACCCCTTCCTCCTCCTCCCACATTTCTCCCCATTAACAACATCTTTCATTAGTGTGGTACATTTGTTACAATTGATGAACATATACTGAAGCATTGCTGCTAACCATGGTCTATAGTTTACATTACAGTTTACACTTTGCACCGCACCATTTTACAGGTTTTGACAAAATGTATAATGCCCTGTATCCATCATTACAATGTCATGCAGAACAATTCCAGGGTCCCCAAAATGCCCCATGTTACACTTATTCTTCCCTCTCCCTCCCCTCAGAACCTCTGGTGACCACTGCCTTTACGTCAATGTTTTAAGTTCTTCCATTACTAGAATAATAATAAGTCTACATTAGTCCATAATTGCATTCCCCCCTTAGGTTTGTTCATTTCTCAATCTTGAGGATTTGGGAATGGTGATGCCCACTCTGCTTCCAACTGAGAGGGAGCTTAGATCCCATTGGGTAAAAGGATGGAACAGTCTTGCTTGCAGCGGTAGATTTTTGCGATGGTTGTTGTCCAACATCATCCTTTTGTTAGCTGTCTTGGGCGAGTCCAATGAACTGGAGAGTAGGTATTGGCTGCAACTCTGCTGAGATTCATGGCTCAACCAGCATATGAACAGCCAGAAGATTTACGTTTCTGGGACACATATTTAATAGGTATAGGGCTATTTATAGGTTCAAATAAAAGGGGCATAAGAGCCATGTGTAGGAAAATTATAAATGAGTCAAATTCCAATATACTGTGGGAATTAGTTATCATATATTCCAAGGTAAGGCCCACTGACAGGGTGCTGAATTCCTAGGATTGTTATAATTTATTTTTAATGCTGGTGAATTCAACGATTATGGTTACACAATAAATTTTAGGGAAAGCTGGACTGAGTGGAAGATTATCTTCCAAATTAAAGTGAAGGAAGACAAACATCTCCACTCTGTCAAAATAAAAAAAAGTAAAGAGCTCAGGTCTGGGTTAGTGGGGGGTTGACTCTCTTGGCAATTCCTTCCACAAGTATTTACTGTGCCTCTACCACATATCAGGCACCAGGCTATATGCACTATAGAGGCAATAACGCAGTCCCTGCTGTGAGAAGATAATGGGCTAGTTGCATGGGAAACCAGGCAAGTAACAGAATCATAGACATGCTCCACTCTGCAAATATTTCCTTGGGTTCTTCATGTAGTCAGTTCCCACATCCTCTTTCCATCTCATTTTCATCCAACTCAGAGTATATCTGCTATTACATAAAAAATGTCCTTCTTGAGGAATAGCTGAGGTTTAGATAAGCCTTTATAACTGAAAAAGCCCACAATCCTTTAGTTCCAACTTTTTGAGGAGTCTGAACCAGAAAGCGCATAAGTTTATAACAGTAGATAAAAGGTTTAAACAAAGCACAACCACTTACCAATGCATTTTAAAAACCAATGAAAAAAGTAGATCATATATATGAAGTATCTATGTAAATATAAATAGATATGTGCATATATAAATATTTTAAATGAGTATATAAAGAAAGACACACAAACATATATATATGACTGAAAGTACCAAAATGAATATAGCTTGAATTACAATTAAATGATATCTAAAACAAAAACAAAAACCCTCCATTTTTCACTTCAGTCATGGACCTAGAAGTTCAAATATTTTTTATGAATTCTTTCAGAGTGTCAAGAAAGAACAAATTCCTATCAGATATAATCTGTCTCAAAATTTAAATATTTATAGGAAGATAATTTGTTCTATCTAAATATTGTCACTATGAACATTTGACAAAAGAAACACAAAAGCAAATGATTGGGAGACTCATCAATAAGAATAGGAAAATATACTTGAACATAGAATTATTCCACATATTCAAGAAGGAATCATCAGTATCAAGTGTAGTGTGTTCATTCATTTGTTCATTCACTTCTCGAGATTAAGAAATCTAATAACATAACGAAGCCCATACATTATTTAAATAAAAACCAACATATGTTCATTTCAATAACTACTTTTTAATATAACAAATATCATATTCTAAAAAATAGCAAAAATTATACCTAAAAGTGAAATGCCTGAGTGAAAACTAGGAACAAAATATGTTATCATTTAATATTGTTTTTGAAAGTTCTAACAGATTCAGAAGTAATATTTAACTATTTGTGAGAAAGCAAAATTATATATAAATTTTTAATAATATAATTGCATGCTTAAAATATCCTAAGGAGTTAAATTAAAATTAGAGTTCAGTAAAAGTCAATTCTAAGATAATTAAAGAGTATATTGTTTTATGCAATTAAAAGTGAGTTGGGGGAAGCAGATATGGCTCAAGCAGTTGAACGCCTGCTCCCCACATGAGAGGTCCTGGGTTTGGTTCTTGGTGTCTCCAGAAAAAAACAAAAAACAAACAAAAAGCAAAACAAACAAACAAAAAATAACTCAGGGAAGCCAATGTGGCTCCATGGTTGAGTGCTGGCTTCCCACATACAAGGTCCTGGGTTCAATCCACGGCCCCTGGTATCTCAAATTTTAAAAAGTGAGTTGGAAAATATAAAGAAATGTGATTTATATTCCAACACACATATAAAGTGCCTGGGTAAAAACTTAGTGGAAAATATTAATGACCTATATTAATAAAATAAACAAATTTAAAGTATATATGGACAAAATCTAAATATTTGGAAAGACAACTACTTTATCAAATGGAGAAACTAATATTATTCTCCCCAAATTACATAAAAGACTCGATTATATTTGAATAAAATACCAGTGGGATTTTATGATTTGATAATATGCTTATAATTTGATAAAGCCATGAGAGGGTGAACCCATAGGAAACAGAATGTGAAAGTCTACTTTGGGGTGAGGGATAAAAGGATACCATGAAGTCAAAGGTGTAGAGGAATGTGACTCCTACCAACTTGCCAGGTGTGCCTGTTCCCATTCTGCTCCTGGATGCACTTCACACGTCCTGTCTCCTGAGGGAAGCTACATAATTCCCTGTTGTGGGTACCTTCCCAAAGCAGTTGCAGTAAGATCCATGCTCAGGAGGAGTGACAGAGCAATCATGGAAGTAGACATTCTATGTGTGGGGCACCTGGGGAAGATTCTGCTCTGTCACCTTCGGGATCCATTGAATAATCACACATTCTGGCTTCTTTATCTCTAGCCTCCTCTGTCCACTGGGCCATGCCACTAAGTCACTCTCCATTTTATCATCACCGCCAATGGGTGCCACTCTGCCTCCAGATTCATTTTTATCACTGTCTGATATTGTTTATGGAACATATTCGACCTCACCCCCCATCACCACTTACCTTTTACATTATACCCCCAGAGGATGCTCAGAAACTGGGACCTATTCTCCATCCACATCTGCATTGTCTTTCAACACTACCTCCTCATCTGAACCACACTTCCAAAGTACATCTCTCCCTCTTCAGTTGCCCATATTTCAAGGGCTGACTCCATAGCCAAGTTTCAAAACTCCTTGGAAGAAACCCTCAAACAGGCCAGGGAGAAGAGAGAGTCACAGCCTAGATAGCTCTTTCCCTGAACACCCCCATTTAACTTCGACAAAGTTATATAATTATTTTATTAATGTCTCCCCCACCTGTGGGTGAAGAACACCAGATAGCCATGAGATGGTCCCCTATAATTCTGCTCATAGGCTTGCAGAGGTCTCTCAGACTGGGAAGGACAGCAAACATGACAAGAATCATCATCTACTAGGGGAGGCCTCCAGGAGACTCTTAGAAGCAGAGTATCAAAGAGGGGATGCAGGATTTAGGTCCTTCCATCTTAGAGAGTTGAATCTCTTTGCCTAGGACAGGGGATTATCAGAGACCCCTGGGAAAAAGACACCCCAGTTTCTCCCACAGGTTCTACCAAAAAGTAACTTAAAAAACTGAATGAGGTGACTGCTTCAGAGACTTCATCTATGGAAAATAGGGAAGGTACCCGAAGATCCTCAGCACAAATCTGTGAAAGTGTCAACCTCTGTGCAGAGCCCAAACCCACCAGATATCAGTGCTGACTTTGTGGGCAATGGGGATAGTGAAACTCAGAAGAACAAGTCAGATATTGGACAGCTCCTAAAGAAAAAATTGGGTCATATGCATGAAGTTAAGGCAAAGAAAGATATTCTGCCCACAGGAGAACTCAAGGACTAAGGAGAGTCTAAAGATAGAAAGTCCTACAATTACATGGCTCCCTCCTTCCTTGAGAAAAGGAAAGGGCTAAGCCACATCCTGCAGCCTTCAAGCAGGCTGAGTGCTCTGAGTATCCAAGGCAGGTCCCAGAATCCAACTTAAGAAAACTGAGATTCCAGGATCAACAACTGTGTTGCAGGCAACCTACTTCATGAAGTCTAGGGAGGCTATGACCTTGGGCCAAGTATGTCAGGTCCATCAAGCTGCGCTTACCCTGCTCTAGGATTTGTCTACAGGGGTGAAACTTCCAGCAAGCCAGAAAGTCCTCCGCTATGGCCTCCTTGGGGGAAAATTTCTCAGAATTTTTGTCTTTATTAGAATTAGAGAGTAGCAATTCGTTCTTATGATACCACAACCTTAAAAAGGATGATCTCTGATTCACATAACCAAGGATATTTATTCTCCCCAAATATGTTAGTTTCTTCTAAAAGGAGAGTGGTGTCTCCTCTCTCCACTGTTTTTTCGGAAGTATGTTCCAGAGGTCTCCAAGACAACCTTCATGTTTAGTGATTTGCTAGAAGGACTCAGAGAACCCTGAAAAGCTGTTACATTCATAGTTATGGTTTACTACAGTGAAGACTACAGATTAAATTCAGCAATGGAAAAGGTGCTTGGGGCAGGGCCCAGGAGACTCCAAGGGCAAGCTTCTAGTTGTCCTCTCTCAGTGGAATCGTGCAGACAGCATTCAATTCTCCCAGCACTCAAAAACCTGAGATATGTTCTTTTGGGAGGAAATCTTTCCTCTTGCTTTGCATTCTACCCAGTGTGTGTACCATGACTCGTAGTTTTTGGTCTCCAAGGTCTCACAGCCCAAGTGTTCAAAGGAAATTTGTACTTGAATCTACATCATGAGCCACTAGCAGAATCTCTAGCATCTTTTCTGCATGACACCCTCACTGCTGTACCTTCTGAGACAATTAACATTCAAGGTGCTACAAATAAACCTGGAAATGTTCAAGCTCCTCTCTTTTAAGTTTCTAATAGAATTCACAGTAGAAATCCACTTAGCCCCATTTTGTGGACATTTTGATTGTTTATTTCAGTCCTTTGATCCCTACTCCACTGACAAGAGTCACCTCCTTCCTATCCAATGGTGTAAACCACCCATAAGCAGAGTAAGAGAGGGACTTCATTTTTGACTCCAGTAAGTAAGTGACTCAAATGGGTCGTCCAGGAAGAATGGAAAGGCTAAGAAATAAAAATAAGAACTTTGCCCCTTCACAGACACTTAAATACAGGGCTCCTTCATTGTTTTGAGTGTCTTGGCACCATAAATTAGAACCAGGCTTCCTTATCTCCAAAAGAGATTGTCTCACATGTGTAATAGACCATGACAATATATCACACCCACACCAACACATCCCCAAAGGATAATGTTTTTTTGAATTTTCAGTTCAAGCTCACAGACCTGCTGAAATCTTTCCATGGATCCTTATATAAGAACCTCTGTCCTAGAGCCTCCAGAAAACACCAGTTCACATGCACTAGCTCAAACATTTGAATCCAGAGCAGATGCCTTCTTCCTCTACTTCCACCTTAGGATCACTCAGTCTAAGGCCAAACCTCATAAAAATCCCCTTCCCACTCTTTCCTACTGAGCCTCGTCATGGTTCTTCATGGTGAGTGCTCCCCTTGCTGCTATGAGTTAAGAAACCTAACTTGGTTTGACTACAGCTCTGTTCCTGGTATTCTATACCTGATGGGTTTCATTACAATTTCAGGAAATGAATAATAGTACTGGTATAATAGTACCCAGGGATAAGAATCACAACCTTCCAAGCCCAGCTGGGCTTTTAGTGGTCAGAAAGAAGGGAATTTAGTGCTAATTTTTTTTTTCTTTAGGGCATGGGTTCTTAACCAGGGGTCCACAGACCCCGAAGAGGTCCATGGAAAGATTTCAGTGGGTCCATGAGCTTGAATTGAAAATTTAAAAAAAAAATTATTCTTGTGGGGATGTGTTGGTGTGAGTGTATCATAAAAATAAATATCTGCCACTCCATTCTGAGAAGCAGTTCATGGTTTTCACCTGACTGGCAAAGGGGTCCGTGGAACAAAAAAGGTTAAGAACCCCTGTTTCAGTGTGAGGAGGCTGGCATTTACCCCTTTTATAATATACATATATTTAATAGGTCTAATATTTTTAAAAATATCTAAAAGAGGGTGTTTGGAAAAGCAAGTTCTACTTCCAATACCCAACAATTAGTGTGAGAAAAAAAAAAGATGGGAAGTTTGTCCATAACATTCTCATTTCTACAGTAGAGATATTTTAAAAATTAAAACTTGAAATGAGAAGGGCAACATCAGTATACATTTTGAAGACATGTGGAAGATCAAAAGCAGATTTGATAGGCTTGACTTATAATAAGAGCAGAAAATATACAACTTGAAACATGAGTATGACAAAATCTCTGCAAAGTAAGAGAAATCACTCTGCAACAGTTTGTATCTTCCAAATATGGCTACTACACCACCCATTCCACATAGGCTTCAAAGCATATGTCAAACCTGGACATTTCTTCATTAAAAACTTAAACATAATTAACCTACTCTCTAATATGGGAAGGCTTGTGAATTGCTTGTAGAAAGAATCTGGAGGAAATAATGTGTGACTTCCCTAAGCAAGTTAGTGTTTGTCAGCCTCAGCACTATTGACATGTGTGGCCAGATAATTCTTGGTTGTGAAGGCTATCCTGTGCACTGCAGAATATTTAACAGCATCCCAGGCCTCTGTCACTAGATAGCATTAGCATTGGCAGCTTGAGTTTTGGCAACCAAAAACATCTTCAGATAATGCCAAATATCTCCCAGGGGACAAAATTGCTCCTAGTTGAAAACCATTGGTCATAAAAGATGATAGAGGTTACTCCTGGGCCACTCACTTCTGAGCCCTGGGTCACCATGTAAAAGGTACAACTAGCCCGAGTCCACCATGCTGTCAGAAAAATCGGGCCACAAGGACAGGTCATAGGGAAGTGCTCCTGTACTGAGCCCCAGGTGAGGTCCCCGCTGACAGACAGCACCAAACATCTAAATGAAGTTGCCTACAGTTGGCAAACCACCTTCAGCTGTCCAATGGGGTGCATTCCCAGCTAAGACCCTAGATACTGTGAAGCAGAGACAAACCATTCCTGCTATGCCCTGACTCAGAATCTGGGGGAAGAAGAAAACTTTAATTTAGAATGATAAACCTTGGAGTAATTTGTTTCAAAGCTATAGTAATGGGGACAGAAATTTGGTATTGGGAGGGAGGTGATGTGAAAAATATTAATAAATCCAAAAGAATAAATTGAGTGTGGGACTATAAAATCCTTTGTTAAGACTTCAGACAGGTTTAAGTTGGTGCCTCACAGACCATTTCAAATAAACAAAAGGACTTCTAGGGATCCTAAGGGAGTACCTCTCAGATCCTCTCCATTAAACAACAGGGCTCAAAAAAAGGAGCATATTTGAAGAGATATGTAGGTATGTCCACTGTCTAATGGCATTCCTTAGAAGGTGATATGCAGGAAATCCACAAAGTGTTTAGTAATAGCATCAGTTTATGTTGAAAGTAACAGATAACATACAAAATAAAGAAGTCTTTGAACCCACAAACATTCCCAGAAAGGAATAAGGGTAAGAAACATATATAATTGAAAACATAGACCACTGCTTGTGGAAAAGGAAGGATGACTCAGAAGACACAACCAAGAGGACAGAGAGCAGAAAAGTCAGCCAAGGAAAATAACTCACAGAGAGTAGGTCTGAGCTGTAATTGAAAAACTGACAATACCTATTCAAATTAGTATCATAATTGCAATGGAACAGTGATTACTGTATGTCTCCTGCTTTCTCCCATGTTGAAGGATACAGTTTATTACTGTTATTTTAGGCCTGTCTCTAAAATTGTGTCCCGGGAGTCAAGGGCCAAACAGCTTGTCTGTATAGATTATAGGTGTTCACAATGAGAAGAATGGTACTCAATGGGCAGTGCCATTGGAACTACCTAAGAAGCTTAATTCACTCCTTGATCTGATTTAGATGGCAAAACCCTGGACTTGGATCTTTGCTAAATGCCATAATGAGATGAGACTTTGGGAGGTCTAGGGGGTGGTGAGTGTATTTCCCATGTGAAAGGTACATGACTCTTTTGAGGATAGAGTGGATTGTAGCAAGTTGTATTTTCCATAGATGTCAGCAACTTTATCTCCCATCAAGAAAGCATCTGTAGCAGTTTGGCATTATTTATGAATTCCAAAAATAGATATTGGAGTATGTTTGTAAACTGGTCTATTCCTCTGGGTATGATTAAATTATGATTAGGGCTTTGAATGGGCCACATCAGTAGGGCATTGAGTCCCTGCCCCTTGGTGGGTGGGGACTCACAGATAAAAGACATGGCAAAGGAAGAGTTGGAGTTCTGATACTGAGTTTTGTGCTGGAGCCCGGAAAGTGAACACACAGCAGAAGAACACAAAGGAATAGAGACGGCTCTTAGACACAGTAGACGCCCCAGGGAGAGAGACACAGTCATTTGTATGATTGTCTACAGCTGGTCTTGTGGAGCGAGGCAAAGCCTAGAGAGCCTCATAGTCTATAGCTTACCTTGTGGAGAAAAGAGAGGAGCTGAGCCCAGAAAGAAGCAAACCCCTGGAAGAGAGGAACACAGGAAGCCTGAACCCTCTCAGACATCGGGAGCCATTTTGCTCCAATATGTGGCAATAGACTTTGGTGAGGGAAGTAATTAATGCTATATGGCCTGCTAACTGTGGGCTTCTACTCCAAATAAATACACTTTATAAAAGCCAACAGATTTCTGGTATTTTGCATCAGCACCCCTTTGGCTGACTAATACAGTATCCATCAAGAAATACCATCTAACTACTCTCTCCTTGCTTGTGACTTGCTCATAGGAAACAGAATGTGGCAGAGATAACACTGTGACTTCTGAGGCTAGGTCATAAAAGGTGAGCAGCTTCCACCTTGCTCCCTGAGCCATGAAATGAGAAGTGCAATCACCATGGGGTTGTCATGCTGTGAAGACTCCCACAGCACAGAAGAGGCCTTGGGAAGGTTCCCCAGCCGCCCACAGCGCCAGGAAAGGTCCCAGCTGACAGCAACAGCCACAGCACATCTGAGGGAAGAAAAATCCAGATTATTCCAGTCCCCAAATATCACATTATCCCAAGCCATATAGTCTTCCCAGATGAGATCTCAAACCCTGTGGAACAGACAAGCCATTCCTGCAGTGCTCTGTTCACATGTAACCCACACAATCTATGCGAACAAAAAAGTGTTTGTTTTAAGCTATGAAATTTTGGGATCATTTGTAAAACTGCAATATTCACTGTAACATACCCCCTACTCAGAGTCAAAGAACACAAGGACCAGAAAAATACAATAGCAATTGTGATGGTTATATTCATGTGTCAACTTGGCCAGGTTTTGGTGTCCATTTGATGTGTCAAGCAGGCACTGGCCTGATTGTTACTGAGAGGGTATTTCCTGGATTTAAATCATTAGTCAGTTGATTGCATCTAAGACTGATTATGTTAACAATCAACAAATTCAGATATGACACAGGCACTTGAACAAGACTGCCAAAGTGAAGCAGCTGTGTGAGATTATGATCCTAAAGTGAGCAAAGATAGAGGCTTTGAGGCTATGGGTGCAGTAGAGGGGTGGGTTCCAAATTTGCTGGCTTAGGGGGTGATCTCCCATGGGGGCCAGGCCAGGTTTCTGCCAAAGACATAACGCCATATGGCAGTTCCTTTCAATTTGCATTGGGGCAGGAGCAGGAAAAAGAAAAAAGTGGAAGCAGAATTGGAATGAGTACAGGAAATGAAATCCTGGCCTCATTATTTAAGAATCTCACAGGCAAGTTACTCAAAGAAGCTGCTTCCAGAGTTACACAGCCAGACAGCCTCCACCATCACCAAGCTGACCAGTGGCTCTGCCAACCTTCTCACTGAGGACACTGAATGATGATGTTCTCCAGCTCAGTCTACCACCTTAGCTGTGACTTAACTCAGAGCCGTGGCCTTCAAAAGCAGACCTTCACTCTCCCGGG
>JAQZBX010111402.1:0-10287 GCA_029593785.1 Cabassous unicinctus
ATTGGTTCTTTGAAAAGATCAATAATATTCACAAACCTTTATCTAGACTGACAAGGGAAAAAAAGAGAGAACAAATATCTAAAATCCAAAATGAAAGGAGGGACATTTCCACTGATCTTGAAGAAATTAAAAAGATTTTAAGAGAATACTATAAGCAATTACATGCCAAGTTTAAATAATCAACTTACATAAACTGACTCAAGAAGAAATAGAGCTCAACAGACCTAAACAAGAAAAGTAATCAAACCTCCCAACAAAGAAAAGTCCAGGAATAGATAGCTTCACTACAAATTCTACCAAACAGTCAAAGAATTAACAACAGTGAACCCTAAATCAAACCATGGAGTAAAGTTTATAGTATAATTATATAAATGTGCTTTCATCAATTGTAACAAATGTATCACACCAATGAAAATTGTTAATAATAGGGTAGTATATGGAAATCCTGTATTTTATGCATAGTTGTTCTGTAAACCCACAACTTCTTAAATTAAAAAAAGAATTGGGGAGCAGATGGAGCTCAGTGGTTGAGTGCTTGCTTCCCAAATATGAAGCCCTAGGGTCAATCCTCAGTACCTTCTGGAAAAAAAGAAGAGGAGGAAAAAGAGGAGGAAGAGGAGGAGGAAGAGGAGGAGGAAGAGGAAGAAAGAAGAGGAAGAAGAAGAGGAAAAAGAAGAAAGAAGAAGAAAGAAGAAAGAAGAAGGAGGAGGAGGAGGAAGAGGAGGAGAAGAAGGAGAAGAAAAATGAACAATTCATCTCAAATTCTTCCAAAACTTGAAGAGGAGGGAACTCTACCTAACTCATTTTATAAGGCCAACATTACCCTTGTACCAAAGCTAAAGACATCACAAGAAAAGAAAACTACAGACCAATTATCCTTGTGAGTATAGATGCAAAAATCTTCAATAAAATACTAGCAAATCAAATCCAACTGCATATTAAAAGAATTATACACCATGACCAAGCTGGATTTATGACAGGAACGCAAGGGTGGCTCAACAAAGAAAATTAATCAATGTAATACACTACAGTAACTGAATGAACAGGGAAAAAAAAATTACATAAGCGACTCACTTGATGCAGAAAAGACATCTGACAAAGTCCAACACCCTTTCATGATAAATACACACACATACACACACACAAATAGGAGCAGAGGGTAACTTCCTCAACATGTTAAAGGATATATATGAAAAACCCACAGCTAATATACTCAATATGAACTACTGAAAACCTTCCCCTACCTCACCCCATATTAAAAAATTAACTCTAAGTGGATCAAGGACCTAAAAGTAAGAGCTAAAACCATAAAACTCCTGGAAAAACACAAAGGGGAGAAACTTCATAGCTTTGGATTTGGTCGTGAGTTCTTAGATATGACACCAAAAGCATGAACAACAAAAGAAAATATACATCAAAATTTAAATCTTGGGGCGGATGTGGCTCAAACGGTTGGGCATCCATCTCCCATATGGAGGGACCTGGGTTCAATCCCTGGGACCTCCCAGTAAAATAAAGAAAAATATAGAAGGTGCATGGGCAGCCAGGCCCCACGTGCAGGTGTGCCATCAGGCCCCACGAGTGGGTGCGCCACCAGGCCCTGTGAGTGGGTGCACTGCACGCAGCAAAATGCTGACGTAACAGGAGAGTGCACAAGGGAGAGCAAAGACAGGACATGCCGAAAAAACCAGGAACTAAGGTGGCGCAGGTGGCAGAACACCTCTCTCCCACATCGGAGGTTCCCAGGATCAAATCCCGGTAAAGACGGGAGGAGAAGGAGGAGAAGAGAGGGCAGGAAACGGACAAAGAGAATTGCCCAGCGAATGGACACAAAAACAGCAGAAACGGGGTTGGTGGAGGGGTTAAAAATGGACAAAAAGTAAATAAATAAATCTTTTAAAAATATTTAAATCTTTTGGGGAGCAGCTGTGGCCCAAGCAGTTGACTGCCTGCCTCCCACATGGGAGGTCCCGGGTCCAGCTCCCAGTGCCTCCTAAAGAAAAAACAGACAGACAATGAGCAGACAACTAACAGACAACGAGCCAAAACAATGAGCAGAACAGGAGCACAAACTATGAGCAAACAGACGAGGGAGCCATCTTGAGGTGGGTAGGGGGAATTTAAATCTTTTGTATGTGAAAGGACATTCTAAAAAAAGTAAAGGGAAGCAGATGTGGCTCAAGAGGTTGAGCGCCTGTTTCCCACATGGGAGGTCCCGGGTGCAGTTCCCGGTGCCGCCTAAAAACAACAACAACAACAACAAACAAAAAAACCAACTCAGGGGAGCCGATGAGGCTCAGTGGTTGAGCACTGGCTTCCCACAAACAAGATTCTGGGTTCAATCCCCTGGCCCCCAGTAACTCAAAAAAAAAAAAAAAAAAAGTGAAAAGACATCCTACAGAATAGAGAAAATAATCGCTAACCATATATCTGATAAGTGTTTAATATCCAAAATGTATAAAGAACTGCTGCTACAACACAACAACAAAAAGACAACTCAATTAAAAAATGGGATAACCAGCAAGATGGCAGAGTAAAGAGCTCCGAGAATCAGCTCCTGCTACAGGGCAGTTGGTGAACACCCAGAGTTATCTAGAGCACTTGTTTGGGGGCTCCAGGAGACCAGAAGTGCATCCTGCAACATCCTTGAAAGAATGGAAGGAGGAGACTGCCCATCTGCAGAGAAGATTCGTAAGTAGAGCACTCCACACCACGGAGGCCGGTGCCCATTCTCCATTGGAGGCACAAGCCGCCTTGGGAGCTGTTCCGCAGCTGGAACTGAAAGCTCCACTTCCCAAAACGGGGGAAGAAGAGACAGTTGGGCACCAACTTTCGCTACTGATTAGTAAATTCAGCGGGCTAAAGTAAAATCCTAAGAACAGCTAAAGTTTAAACATGTCCAAGTCAGAAAGAGGCCGGTAGCCACCATCTTAACTCCTCGTCTGACATGAGGGGAAGCGGGGCTGACTGAAAATCACAGTGCTGGTAGGGACCGGCTTTTTTCCATCTAAATCAGATTGCCGCTCTAGCGTAAGCCCCAGGCCCACCTCAGGCAGGGAGGAAACTGGGGGGTGCTGAGCCAGCCTCTCCGGGAAGTTACCAGCCACGCCGCAGAGGTCGGTGATCATCCTACTTTGGCAGTGCAAGCCACCCCAGGAGCTATTCTGTGGCAGGAATTGGAAGCTCCGTTTCCCAAAAACAGGGGAGGAAGAGATAGTTGGCCACCGATTTCAGCTACTGATTAGTAAATTCGGCTGGCTAAAGTATAACCATAAGAACAGCTAAAGTTTGAGCCTGTCTAAGTCAGAAGGAGGCCGGTAGCTGCCATTTTGACTCCACCCCCAGCATGAGGAGAAGTCAGGCTGACTGAAAATTACAGTGACAACAGAGACCCGTTTCTTTCACCCAGGTTGGCTTGCAGCCCTAGCCTACGCTTCACCCCCACCTCTAGCAGGGAGGAAGCTGGCGGGCCCTGCACCACCCTATCCAGGTAACTGCAGGTACATTTAGCTGGCACAGACTGAATAATTGGAAGTCTACTGGGGCAACTGTGGTCATCTTGGACCAGCACTGCATAGATTGCTTCCTACACCTACAGCTCCATTCCCCCCACCCAAGCAGGGGAGCAAGGGGGATGAAGCTTCATCAGTCTGTCTGGGCAACTACAGTCTAGGCCTGCATGACTTGGATTATTCCACACAGCTGTGGCTCTGTCCTTACTCCTGGCAAAGGAGAAAGTTGGGAGAAGCTTCACTGGTCCTTGGGGCAATGAGGGTAGCTTAAGCCTCCATAGCTTATAGCACCAACTACATCCTTGGCTCCTACTACACAACCAGGAAGGGATAAGGGCAGGAAGCCCTAAACTAAAGGAAAAACTGTACCCAGAATAAATACTCTAGTAAGCCAGATGCCAAGAAAAATTACAATCCACATCAAGAAACAGGAAGATATGGCCCAGTTAAAGGAACAAGATAAGCCTCCAGATGACATAAAGGAGTTGAGACAACTAATCATAGATGTTCAAACAAATCTTCTTATTAAATTCAATGAGATGGCTAAAGAAATTAAGGATATTAAGAAGACATTGGATGAGCACAAAGAAGAATTTGAAAGTATACACAGAAAAATAGCAGATCTTATGAGAATAAAAGGTGCAATAAATGAAATTAAAAATACACTGGAATCATATAATAGCAGATTTGAGGAGGCAGAAGAAAGGATTGGTAAGCTTGAAGAAATGGCCTCTGAAAGTGAACATACAAAAGAACAGATGAAGAAATAATTGGAAAAACTTGAACAAGGTCTCTGGGAACTAAACGACAGCAAGAGACATGCAAACATACATGTCATGGGTGTCCCAGAAGGAGAAGAGAAGGGAAAAGGAGAGGAAGGAATATTTGAAGAAATAATGGTAGAAAAGTTTCCAAGCCTATTGAAGGACATAGATATCCATGTCCAAGAAGCACAGCATACTCCCATCCAAAAAAATCCTAATAGACCAACTCTAAGACATACTAATCAGAATGTCAAATGCCAAAGACAGAGAATTCTGAGAGCAGCAAGAGAAAAGCAATGCATATGTATAAGAGGTACCCAATAAGATTAAGTGCTGATTACTCATCCGAAACCATGGAGGCAAGAAGACAGTGGTATGATATATTTAAGATACTGCAAGAGAAAAACTTCCAGCCAAGAATCTTACATCCGGCAAGATTGTCTTTCAAAAATGAGGGCGAGTCATCATGAGCAAAGCTCACCCGCCCAAGTTGAAAAAATTTATGGACAAGAAGTTATCACTGAAATTAAATGGTGGCAGACATGTCCAAGGAATATTATGGGGATTTGATCCCTTTATGAATCTTGTGATAGATGAGTGTGTGGAGATGGCAACTAGTGGGCAACAGAACAATATTGGAATGGTGGTAATACAAGGAAATAGTATCATCATGTTAGAAGCCTTGGAATGAGTATAAATAATGACTATGTTCAGCAGAGAAATCAATTGCTGACACATGTCCCCTCTCCAAAGGGCCTGTTTTACTGTGATATAATAATTGGGTCATGTATATTCTTCATATTAAATTTTTTGTTAAATAAACTTTTATAATAGTAAAAAAAAAAAATTAGGGCAAGTTTAGAATATTCACAGATAAACAGAAACTGAGAGTTTGTAACCAAGAGACCTGCTTTGCAGGAAATACTAAAGGGTGTGCTTCAGCCTGAAAAGTAGAGACAGGAGAGAGAGGCCTGGAAGAGAATCTAGAAATGAAGATTATATCAATAAAAGTAACTAAAAGCGTCAAAGAGGTGGTGAAAATAAAATGTGACAGATAAAACCCAAATATTCAGGCTTAAACTTAACCAACGATTTAAAGTACTTGCATTCAGAAAACAACTCACTGTTAAAAGAAATTAAAAAAAGATCTAAATAATTGGAAGAATATTCCATGCTCATGGATTGAAAGATTAGGTATCATTAAGATGTCAATTCTATTCAAATTGATATACAGATTCAATGCAGTCCCAATAAAAATTCCACCAGCATTTTTTAAATAAATGGAAAACATGATTATCAAATTTATTTGGAAGGGTAAGGGGTCCTGAATGGCCAGAAACATCTTAAAAAGGAAAAGCAAAGTTGGGAGACTCTCATTTCCAGACTTTAAGTCATACTACCTAGCTGCAGTGATAAAAACAGCATGGTACTGGCATAAAGACAGACACATAGACCAATGGAACCGAACTGATGGTTAAAAACCAGACTCTCACATCTATGGTCAAGTGATTTTTGACTAGCCTGTCAAACCCACCCAGCTTGGGCAGAACAGTCCATTCAACAAATGGTGCTGAGAAAACTGGACATCCATAGCAAAAGAAGGAAAGAGGACCCCTATCTCACATCCTATATATTAAAAAAATTTAACTCAAAATGAAGTAAATAACTAAATATAAAAGCAAGAACCATAAAACTTCTAGAAGAAAATGTAGGAAAATATCTTCAAGACCTGGTGGTAGGTGGTAGATTCTTAAAGGAGATAAGAGGAGGCCTGAGATGGACTACTGATATTTAATGTATGTAGAAGTTTTAAGTAGCTTTACTGAAAATGTGTGGAAATGTACAGAGTTGATGGTAACACATTATAGTGAGTAACAGCTGGTTTATAAATGGGGATGTGGCTGAAAATGGTAGTCTAGGGATGCAAATGCCAATTGACAGAAAGCTAGAGAATAATCTAGGGACTGCATAGCACAGTAAACCTAGAGGTGGATGAAAATTGTGGTTGATGGTACAGATGCAAAAGTGTCCTTTGTAAGCTAGAGCAGATGTACATCAGTATTGCAGGGTGGTGGGAATGTGGAGAAGCATGGGAAAATAGCATAGGTCACTGGAGTGACCTATGGAGTGTGGTTAACAGTAATAATGTAATATTCTTGCATCTAAGCCAAAGATGTACTGGGTTGATAATGGGGGAGTATGGAAAAAGTGTGCCAAATGTACACTGTGGACCTGGTAATAATCGGATGATATTATCTCATAATCTGTAACAAATATTCCACCACGGTGTAGTATGTTGTTAGAGGGGTGTTGTTTGGGAATTCTGCACATTTGCATGATTGTTTTATAAGTTTACAAGTTCTGTCATAAAAATATATTTAAAAAATAATAATAGGGTGGGTTGGGGGAAAAATACACCAAACGTAAGATAAGGACTATAATTAGTAGTAAGATTTTGACAATATTCTTTCATAATTTGTAACAAATGTCTCACGACAATGCAAAGTGTTGGTGGAGGGTTGATGTATGGGACCCCTATATGATGTTATGAATGTTTGCATTTTAAGTTCACAACTTTTACTATACATTTATTGTTTATGTATGTTCATGTATGATATAAAAAATAATAGTAATAATAGGGTGGGTTGGGGGATAATACTTTGGTTAGTAGTATATTTTGAGGATGCTCTTTAATCATTAGTTAAAAATGTTTCACAACAATGCAAGGTATTGGTGGTGGGGTGAGGTGTGGGAGCCCTGTATGGTGTCATGTATGTTTGTTTTGTAGGTTCACAACTATTACAATACACTTATTGTTTATGTATGTTTATGTATGAGTGATATACTTCAATAATTTTTTTTTTTAATTAAAAAAAAATGGGCAAAGGATTTCTCCAAAGATGATATACAAATGGCAAGTACATGAAAAGATGCTCAACATCACTGGTCATCAGGTAAATGCAAATCAAAAGCACAATGAGTAACACTTCATATCTACTAGAATGGCTATTATTAAATAAAAAATAAGTGTTGGCAATTTTGCTGGCAGCACTGTAAAACGGTGCCGCCACTGTGGAAATCAGTTTGTTGGTTCCTCAGAAACTTGATAATAGAATTACCATATGACCCAGCAATCCCATGTCTAGGTATATATACTGTAAGGAATTGAAAGCAGGGACTCGAACAGATATTTGTACACCAATGTTTATACCAGCATTATTCACAATAACTAAATGTTAGAAGCAACCCATGTGTTCATCAACAGATAATCAGATAAACAAAATGTGTTGATATACACAACGGAATATTATTCAGCCATTAAAAAGGAGTGAAGTTCTGATGCATGGTACAACACAGATGATCCCTGAAGACATTATGTTCAATGAAATAAGCCAGACACAAAAAGACAAATATTGTATGATCTTGCTTATACGAAATACCTAGAAGAAACAAATTTCAGAGACAGATAGTAGGTTATAGGTTACCAGAGACCAGTAGTGGGGTGGAGAAGAGGGAATTATTGCTTAATGGGTACAGAATATCTGTTTCAGGTGATGAAAAGTTGGGGTGATGGATATTGGTGGTGGCAGCACAATACTGTGAATGTAATTAATACTATTGAACTGTGCACTTGCAAGTGGTTAAAATGGGAAATTTTGAGTAGCATAAATGTTACTAAAATAAAATTTAAATAAAACATGTAACCTAACTGTATGCTGTTGTCCTGGATTGAGTCTTTTGTGGACCCCCAGAAAATTATGTTCTTAAACTAACCCATTTCCGTGCATGTAAACCTATTGCATGTGGTGGGACTTTTGATTAGATCACTTTTGATTAGATTATGGGTGTGAGACCCTTTCATTGGACTGAGTTCAGTTGGGGACCTTTGATTGTAGTACTTCAGTGAGGTGTGACCCAGGGCAGGTCTTAGCCTTCTTGCTGGAGTCTTTCATAAATGGCAGAAGAAACATTCAGAGACACACAGAGAAACAGAACTGCTAGTTTTACCCTGCCTTGTGAGAGAGGACTCCAGGATTGCCTACAGCCACAGAAAGACAGAGAAACCAGAAAAGGCTGAGAAAGAAGCTGGAGGCTGGAATCAGTGGAACAGCCCAAAGCTGAAGAGACAAGGCCCGGGGAGAGATGAGCTATATGCCTTATCACCCACAGCTGAGCTCGAGGAGAAAATGAGCCTGGAGGAAACACACAGAGACTGGCTGTCATTTTGCCTTGTCATGTGGCAAAAGTCCAGGATCTGCCAGCAGCTGATCTTTGGTTAGCCAGCATATCTGATGACACTTTGGACATTTTTCATGGCCTCAGAATTGTAAGATTTTACCCAAATAAATTTCTATTATAAAAGCCAACCCATTTCTTACATATTGCCTTAGCAGTCCTGTAGTAAATTAAAACAGCTGCTCTATAAGACACTTCAAACAGACACAGGTAGTGAGTAAAAGGATGGAAAAAGATATACCATGTAAACACCAATCAAAAGAAAGATGGACTAGTTATGTCAATATCTGACAAAGTAAACTCCAGCAATAAAATTACTAGAGATCAAGAGGACCATTATTTTGATAAAAGGGTCAATTCACCAAGAAGATATAATAATACTAAACGTATATGCACATCTTAACAACACATCTTAAATATACATGAAGCAAAAATGGACAGAACTGAAAGGAGAAATAAACAAATCTCCAATTCTAATCGGGACTTCAACATCTTTCTGTCAGAAATCAATAGAAATATTAGACAGAAAGCCAGCAAGAATATAGAAAAAGTGAACAAACCATACAGAAGTATTTGACATTTTTAGAACACTGCACCCAACATCACTACTGATTTCTTTTGTGTTAAATAGACATTTTCTTTTCATACATTGTTTTGAATTATATTCTTAGTGATTACCTCTGGAGATTATAATTAATATGTTAATGTATCACAATTCTAATACCAATTTTATTTCAATTTTATTTCAATATGGTTAGGCTAATGTGTCAACTTGGCCAGGTAATTGTGCCCAGGTGTTCGGTCAAGCAAGCAGTGGGCTAACTGTAATACAAGGACATTTTGGACTTTGGTCACCAGTGAGTTTATTGCATAGATAGCTGATTACATCTACATCAATCAGGGAGATTGCCATCAGCAATGAGTAATGCTTTATCCAATCAGTTGAATGCCTTAAAAGGGAAAGTTATTTCAACATTCAGAGAGAATTTCCCAGCTCATCTTTGGACAGCCAACGTCTCCCAGAAACTCAAGGACCTTCACTGGACTTTCATCGGAGCCCCTGGTTTGCAGCCTGCCTGTGGAACCTGAACTTGTACATCCCCACAGTCACAAGAGAGACTCTCATAAAATCTCAGTATTGACAGATATCTCCTGTTGATTCTGTTTCCCTAGAGAACCCTGACTAATACACAATAGTACACAAAAATTTTGTTCCTATATAGCTCCATTTCCTCCTTGCTACTTTGTGCCATTGTCATTTAAATTACATGAGCCCATAAACACAGATTTATAATTATTGCTTTAGGCAGCTAGCTGTCTTTTAAATCAGGTAAGAGAAAAAAGGCAGTAACAAACTGTATTAATCAGCCAAAGGGGTGCTGATGCAAAATACCAGAAATCAGTTGGTCTTTATAAAGGGTATTTATTTGGGGTAGAAGTTCACAGTTACCAGGCCATAAAGCATAAGCTTCTTCCCTCACCACAGTCCATTGCCACATGTTGGAGCAAGACAACTGCTGATGTTTGCCAGGGTTCAGGCTTCTTGGGTTTCTCTCTTCCCAGGGCTGCATTTCTGAGGCTCTCTAGGCTTTGCTTCTTTCCACAAGGCCAGCTGTAGACTATCAGGCAAATGGCTTGTCTCTGCCCTGGGGCCTTCTCTCCTTCCTCATGACCAAGCTCTTTTACTTCCCGGTGCTCCAGCTCAAGACTCCAACATCAAAAACTGCTTCCTCTGTCCTTTGCCATGCCTTTTATATTTGATTCCCCCACCCACC
>JAQZBX010111403.1:0-10287 GCA_029593785.1 Cabassous unicinctus
TGTATGACAGAAGGACCATTTCAGAATACTAAGGAAACAATAAACTATTTCATAAATGGTTATCTACAATAAGTAACTATATAAATAACTAAATAAAAATATATTTAATCCATATCTCATACCATGCCTCAAAATGAAATCAGATGAATTAAAGATTTAAACATGAAAGCAAAACATTGTATCTTGTAGCAGAAAATATCGAAGGATGTCTTTGTAATATTGGACTTTTTAGGAAACATGTAAAGAGGAGTGATTAAAAAATAAGATGTTGATAATCTCAATTACATTGAAATTAAATTGTACTGCTTTTAAAAAACAGCCTAAGGAAAGGAGGGGAATAAAGCTACAGATAGGAGAAAGATCCTTTGCTTGTCAAAATGTTGACATTCAGAATATACACAGATAATTTATAAACCACTAAGAAAAAGCTAAGCACTCTAATACACAAATGAGTAAAAGTCATGAAGAGGCCTTTCACAGGAGAAGATAAGCAAATAGTCAATAACTATATAAAAAGATGCTAAATCGCATTAGTATTTTCAGACTAGCAGATTAAAACAAGATAACAATTCGCTATTTATTAAGATGATTGACAGTACCAAGTGTGGGTGAAGATATGGTGTAACTAGCATCTTATGGATTAATATTGGGACGATACATCTGTGTAATCACTTTAGAAATTTATATTTGGAAATGCTTTATATTATTGAACATGTTTATACCATAGGAACAGCAATTCCATTTCTATGAAACTTTCCTAGAGAATCTGTTGTTCAAGTTCACAAGAAGACATGGACAGGCAGCTTGAGGCAGATTTTTTTGTGATAAAAAAATAAAGATGTAACAACTGAAATGTCCATCAACAGCAGGTGGTACATAATTTGTGGCTTAGTCCTGGAATTGCATATTTTAATTTGGTCCTGTAGTTGAATATTTCTCTCCAGGGATTATGAGTGCACAGGCATACCTTGGAGATATTGCAGGTTCAGTTCCAGTACACTGCAATAAAGCAAGTATCGCAATAAAAAAAGACATACCAATTTTCTGGTTTACCAGTGCATATAAAAGTTATGCTTACAATATGCTCTGGTCTATTAAGTGTGCAATAGCATTATGTCTAAAAAAACCCAATGTGCATACTTTAATTAAAATGACACAGACACTTGAAATGAGGATATGTTATTGTAAAAATAATGCTGACAGACTTGCTTGTTACAGGGTTGCCACAAACTTTCAATTTGTAAAAAACACAATGTCTGTGAAGAGCAATAGAGCAAAGCACAATAAAATGAGGTATACCTGTACTAATGCTACATATCACAATGTTTAATTCCTGTAATATAATGTCTTAACAGTGATTAAAAGAATATTTTACATAGTACAATACAATTATTGTAAAGATGAAAATAAGCAAAGTAGAACATTATACATTTAATGTCCTATAGTATAAATATGTATATATTTTAAACATCATAATTATGGTTTATGTATTATATAAAGTTTAAAATGTATAAAGAAAAAAAGCAAAGGGATAAGAAACTTAACATTTGGCATAGTGATTATTTCTTGTAATGGGATAAAATGGACAAGATCAGTGTGTGAACACAGTTATTTATGATTTTCTAGTTGCTAAGTTTGGTGATTGTTTCTTATATATTTGTTTTATTATTTTTCTCTACAACTTACATACACTATGCATATATTATTTTGCATATTTAAAATATATTGATTATGGAGATAATCAATATCACTCCTAGTCAAATATACCATTTCAAACTTAAAAAAATATACACAGCATGGACTTTTAAATATGCACGTTTTTAATAAAGGTAATGACAGGGGTAAAGATATCAGTCTCTAACCTTATTTTAATAGCAATGAAATGAAACATCAACCAGCAAATTACCAAGCTGCTGGCTTGATATACAAGGAATGTGTTAGATCTGCACTGGAAAAAAAAATAAAAGACTAAGAATCCTAAAATATAAGGACACTTAAAAAGCTGTTTATCCCCACAAAATAGATGATAAGTCATCTTGTCACAAACCAGAACACATACAGAGAAAAACATCAGGAATCATAAAGCATTTTTTATAAAACAGAAAACTCAAAAAAGAAATAAAATTTCTAGAAAGTAACTAATGCAACACAATTTCTGAATCAAATAATATATCCTAAACAAAATCTTTCAGGTAGTAAATATATGAACAGAACATGCAGTAAAGAAGATGCAAAGAAAATAAACTACCTCATATCTGGACATGAACATTATTAATATTAGCTCAAGGAAATGAAAGTCTCAAATATGCAAGTATTTAATACAAGCATTAAAAATTGTGTGTATAATTAGGAATATTAAGATTATATATTTATTGTTATGAAGAATATTACAAAGATAACATTTCAAGCATGATAAAACAGATCAGTGCATTAACAGCAATAAACAGCAGTCAAGGACTCTATTGAAGAATGTCATGAGAAATTTTCCATAATAGTCTTTTCTTCTCTTGTCTGAATCTTTTGTGTGAAATAAAATCTGGACAGACTTCAATGGAACTATTTCCTTTGGCACAATCTTCAGTGGACTGTGTAATAATTAAGCTTATCATGACAGGTATTTCTGTACCAATGAAGGTCTCAGACTTCAAAGGGAAAGAACATCATAATTACTTTAGTCAGAGTTCACTTATAGGATTAGGAAACTTTAAGAATTAAGTTTGATAGAAGGAGTTAGGATCTGGAAGCAGGAGCTTCTTTAAAGTGGACTTCTGGAATTGACTCCCGGAATAGCATAGATCTGGCTTCTAGATATATCAACTGTTACTTCAAAAACTCCACCATAGAAAATTCTATCTCTACTACAATCAGGAAGACTTTGACTTTAAGAACACATGCCTTAGCTTCAAACAAGTCAGCAATCAGGAATAAAGTGAGTGATACACACAACAAAATAGATGAATTTCAAAGTCAATAGACGTTCCATTTATATGAAATTTGTTAAAAAGCAAAAATATAGTAACAAAAAGCTAATCAGTAGTTGTAGAACTAAGGGAGGATATCGACTCTAAAGAGGTACCCAGAAATTCTTTGGAGTGAGGAAAATGTTTTATATCATGATGATGGTGGTGGTTTTAGGAGTGTATATGTTTGTCAAGTTCATCAAATTTTGTTTGAAATTGGTGAATTTTATTATATTTCAACTGTACCTCAATAAAGACAGTTGGAAAAAAGATAAAAATTAGATGAAGTCTACCATTGCTATAAAATATCATGACTCCGTGTCCAGTACCAGACCTGGGGCAGTTCTCTGGCCCAGAATCCTTCAGTTGAAATAGAGGTCAGGTCCAAAGTAGGAAGACCCTACAACATCTTAGCAATTGTACACAGTGGTGTTTCCCCAATTCTTTCCCAAAATGACTTATGATAATTTATTCAGATATTCATATACTGAGAAAAGAGGAATATCCAGATCTGATGCAGAGATAGCCCTGGTAACTGGGGATCCATTCACCATTATGGAACATTTGTTAGAGAGGGACATATGGTAGTTAGGAAATATATATATACTTCTTTCCCAGGTGACTTTTACAGTTTCCAAACATAAAATCAGAATGGACATACTCAAGTTGGCAGAACATCCACCGTAGTTCCTTGATTTTTCAAATCAGTGCTATTGTAATAGGAAAGGCCAAATGGTAACACCTAGAACTGCCTTTAAGTACACCCAGACGAAATATATAATAATGGACTTCTGTTTATGGACTTCAGGGTTTGTAGTCTCCATCATTTCTTGTTTAATTCACAAATCTTACCCCTTCAAATTTCAGATGAATCAAAATAGATAACAATGGACAAAAGTAACCAAGTAGAAATACCAACTGTAGTTGCTATGTTGGATTTTGGCATCTTTTATTAACAGAGTTTATAAAAGTATGTGGTATGTAAATGTTGATATGATGGATGTGTTATTTTCAATACTCATCAGAAAAGAGGACCAGAAGTAAATTACATCACATGGAAGAGACAACAGTAGGAATTTACACTCTTGCTTCAGAGTTATCTTAATTCTTTGATCTCAGTCACAATAGTCTGAAGAGAACTGGACCAACAAGGCATTCTGTAAACATCACATAGATCCATTCTATTGGTGATACCATGTTCATTGGAACAGATGAGCAAAACATGGAAAGTACGCTGTATGCCTTGTTAGGAGTATGTGCTATAGATAGTGGCAGATAAATCTTAGATAAAGATTCAGAGAACTGCCACATCAATGACATTTTGGGAGTTCAGTAGGCTGGAGAATGCTGGGACATTTCTTCCAGAGTAAAGGGTAATTTATTGCTTCTTACATCTCCTGCCACTAAAAGGCACATACAACACTTGGTAGATCTCTCTGTGTTTTGGAAACCAGTTATTCCACAGTTAGAAATACTACTGTTATCCATTTACAGAGTGACATTGAATGTTGCTAGTTTCAAGTGGTGCTCAGAACAAGAGAGGGCTGTTCATCAGCTCAAAGCCACAGTGCAAAATGTTCTGCTGCTTAGACCATGTGAAATTTATATCATAGACTCATTGAGTACTGGAGCATAGACATACCATTGGGAGCAAAAAAAGTATACACCATTTGAAATCCTGGCACTGGCATAGTTCTAGGCCTGGGTAGAGGCTGAAATTTTTCCCCTGATACATCCAGTGAACATCTAATCAAACAGCCCATCATGAGCTGTCAGACTAATCACTTGTAATGTCCAAAGGTCCAGATCAGGGTGGTGCATCAAGATTGAGTTTCTGCAGATCTAGGGGCCACAAATAAACTTCAGCAGAGGTAACCCCCCCTCCCATCACCCACCATTCTTATACCAAGGTATATCCCTCAGCTCACACCTATCAGTTGAAAACTTACAGAAAAGGAAAACACTTGAACTGTATTTATGAATAAATAAATATTATATTTAAAATGAGAAATGTATTTATGCTTTGGCTTATTACTGAGATGAAAGCTGAAAATAGACTGCTGTTGTACAACAGCCCCACATGGGTTATTTGAAAAATAGTTTGACATGGAAATCCTCCTGGTGGGCAGAGTTTCAAGTCATGTATCTGGTCACTCACTTGGGGTAAAGAGAGAAGTTGCCATAGCTAAGGCTAGGATCGAACATGAGCACTGGCAAATGGCTGAGATGTTTGACCATGGTGCCTGGAAGAAGCAAGTTTGTAAGATTAGAGACAAGGAAAGCTAGAGAAGAATAACATGGTCAGGCCTATGAAAATTAGCATAAAATAAGAAACTATATTTTTGACCACTAGAATTTTGTCCCAGTTAACTCATGAGAGATGAACCTGGATGTAAAAGCCCTCTAGAATGGCAATCAAGATTTAAAAGTTTTTAATGTCAATTCTACAGTGAAAAATAATGAGTATTTAAGTTATTTGGCATAAAATGTTTGTATAAATATACCATTATCCATTTCTCCTTTTATATATATATATATATATATATATATATATATATTCCTTTATATTTCTTCTTAAATAAAACTTAATTTTTCTCCTTATTTCCCTTTTCTTATTCTCTTCCCTTCTTAGAACTTAATGGAAATGAGGAAAAACAGTTTTTTAATTTGTATTTCACATTTAAGCTAAAATTTCTCTTATATGAACTTTGGTATAAAATATATTTACCATTTTTGCAGTAGGTCAAAAATTTAATAGTGCTTGGGTAAAGGAGCATAGTTTGAATATGCTACTGAAGTTAAGTTGGTATTAATTCAAAATAGATTGTTATAAGTTTAAGATGTTAATTGAATTCCCCAGGGTAACCACTAAGAAAATAACTAAAAAATATACTGAAAAGGAAATGACAAAGTAGTCAAAATGGTGCTCTATCAATGTCCATTAAGTACAAAAGAATGCAGTAATGGAGGAATACAGGAACAAAAAAGATATGATATATAGAAAACAAATGGCAAAATGACAGAAGAAAATCTTTATCATTCATCACTTTAAATATAAATGGATTAAATTCTCCAATTAAAGGGCAGTGACTGGAATAAGTTTAAGTATATATGTGAAGCAAAACTTGACAGAATTGAAGAGACAGTTATACAAAAATAGCTGACAATAAATTTCAGAAAAAGATTTTCAAGCAGAAAGAAAATGAGAAACTTAGCTTTACATAAATTAAGGAATATCATTGGACAAGGCATATATGGAAATAAACTATTTTCTTTTTCTTAATTGACCTAAAAATAAAAAGCACATATTTTAAGAGCTACGGGTGCTTATGGAAGAACAAAATTTTGTAAAATCCTTTGTATGAGCTCAAAAGAAATATATTTATCTAAGTATGCTGTTTGGAAGCTGTATTACCACCAAAAAACATGTTCTTAAATTTAATCCATTCTTGTGCATGTAGACCCATATTAAGTTGGACCTTTTGATGAGGTTACTTCAGGTAAGGTGTGGCCCACCTCAGTCAGGATGGGTCTTAATCCAATTACTGGAGTTCTTTATAAGTGGAGTGAAATTCAGACAGAGATAGAAAGCCATACGAAGCAAGATATAGAAAGCCTCAAGAAGTAAGAAGCAGAAATCCAGGAAACACAAATGAGAACAAAGAGGCCATGTGCATTGCAATGTGACAAGGTTAGTACCAGGAAATGCCAGCAGCAGGCCTCAGAACATGATGGTCTTTAGGGCAAAAACATCACCTTGATGATGCCTTGATTTGAACTTTATTTTACCCTCAAAGCAGTAAGCAAATAAATTCACATTGTTTAACATGACCCATTTCATGGTATTTGCATGAGCAGCCTAGGAAACTAAAACACTAAGGAAAAAATTGAGTGCAATGAAAATGAGTAATTGTTAAAAATTAGCCTGATTCTTCCTTCTCCCTCCACTCAGAACTTAGTGGCAATGCTTCAACATGTGTCGATCAATTATAACAAATGTACCACACTAATGAAAGATGTTGTTAATGGGGGAAAGTGTGGGAGGAGACGAGGCTGGGATATATGATTATTCCCTATATTTTTGATATACCATTTATGTAATCTAAACCTTCATAAACAAACAAACAAACAAATAAACAAATACTAAAAAATAAAGAAACCTGACTCTTTGAGAGTTATTAGATTTTTTAAAAATTACTAGAAATAACTCAGATCTAGAGTGATTCCCTGATATCCTTCCACATAAATGGAAAGCTGAATTTAATCTGTGCAGAATTGCTAAAGAGGTTGTTTGTAAATCTTTGAAAATGAATAAAAAGGGTGAAAGCTTATCATGGTGTTGTAGCTAGCAGTGCTATTGTCTGGGTATGACAGTTGAAAGGCAAAGTCTAATGTCATGTGTTTTTACTAGATGGAAAGCTAAAAACTGTAACATGGTACAGCATATGACAGGAAAACCTCATGTAAAACATGAATACGGGTGATATTGCATATATAGGACTGTTTTTGCAAAATATAAATACAGATATACTAGAAAGAAGGATAAAGAATAGCAGCTATGTATGGCAGGGGAAGCACAGAGAGATTGAGAGGTGATGAGTTTTGTTTGTTTGTTTTTTGTTTATTATTATTATTAGAAGAAAGAATGTGCTCCAAGAATGATTAAAGTGATGAATGCACAAATATGTGATTACACCGAATACCATTGATTGCACACTTTGGATGAATTTATGCTTTATTAATATGTACCAATAAAATTGATTTGTTTTAAGAAAAAGACATATTGCTTTGAAAAGCTACACTCAGGTCTGGTTCTTAAAAAAAAAGAAAGTTTCACTCATGATTCTGCATATCATTTACAGTACCTTTAAATATGCTATATTTTTAAATGATGCCATATATAGTGAAATTATTAAACATTAAAAATTTGGACACCATTAGAATATTTACCATCTGTGTTTTATCACACTCTTAGAGATGTAAATATTTCAGTAGAATGGACAATAGTTAAATAGATGTAAAGAATGGGAGACATCCTAAAATTCTAACATTGTGCTGTCCAATATGGTAGCCTCCAGACACATGTGATTATTGAGCACGTGAAATGTGGTAAGAATTGAGATACACTGTAAAATAAATACTGGGTTTCAAGCTCTTAGGACAAATAAAAGAATGTAAACTATCTCATTAATATTTTATATTGATTTTATGTTGAATTATTTTGGATATGCTATATTAAATAAAATATAAATTAACCATGATATATGTTGCTTTTTTTTAATTTTTAAAAGATACTTAGGTTACATAAAAGTTAAACAAACGATATAGGGATTCCCATATGCCCCTCTCCCCACACCTCCCACATCCTCCCAAATAGACATCCTTCATTAGTGTGGCACATTCATTGCAATTGATAAACGCATCACTGGGCATTGCCATTAAACATGGACCATAGTTCACATTGTAGTCTACACTCTCTTCCTCATAGTTCTGCATGTTATGTGATGATATAAAATGGCCTATATCTGTTGTTGCAATTTCACTCAGGATGACTCCCAAGTCCCAAAAAAGCCCCCATATTACAACTGTTTTTCCCTTTCCCTGCCCCCAGAGTCTTCAGTGGCTACTGGCTCCACGTCAATGTTGTAATTTCTTCCATTGCTAGAATCACAATATGTCTATAGTAGAATACCAGTAAGTCCACTCTAGTCCATAGCTCTTCCCCCAATCCCAGGGATTCTGGGATGGTAATGTCTACTTCACCTCCAATTGAGAGGGGATTTATATCCCATGGGGAAGATGGATGGGACTATCCTGCCTACAGCTGCAGACTCTGTCCATTCCCTGGGGCAGCTGTTGTCCATCATCATCTCCCCACCAGTTGTCCTGGGTGAGTCCAATGAGCTGTAGATTAGGGGTTGCAACTCCACTGAGGTTCTGGGCCCAGCTGGCACGTGGGCAGCCCAAAGACTCGAATCTCTGGACACACACCTACAAACTCCAGAACAAAGTATAGATTTAAATAGAAGGGACAGATGAGCCATGTGCAGGGAAGACATAATTGAGTTCAACTCTGTTACTGCCAGGAGCACAAATTCCAAAGTAGGGCTCACTGGCAAGGCACCAAACTCTGGAGCTCTCTGCCCTGGCCAGAGGGCCTGGATATCTCCAGAGCCATCAGGAGCACCACTGTTTGAGGTAGTATCCACTTTGGAAGTCTATGAGATCCTGCTGAGATGTGCGTAAGTGTTACCTCTGGGATGACCTCCTGACACACTTTGAAGTCTCTTAGACATATAAACTCATTTGTCTTTACCTTTTCCCCCTTTTATTAGATGCCTTTTTCCAGTTGCACTGCTAGTTGGTGCATGGTAGCAATTCCTTGGTGCCAGGGAGGCTCATCCCAGGAGTTATGTCCCACGCTGAGTTTGGCTTAGAAAGAGGTCATATTTGAGCAACAAGGAGGCTCTCAGGAGGCAACCCTTATGCATCCCATAACAATAGGCTAACTTTCATTTTCAAGAGCAAAGACTCATAAGCCTAGTCGTCCATATCAAGGGCCCATCAGTAGATCATTTTCCTTCACCAGTCATTGCCCCTGCACTTGGGGGACTGTTGCTGCTCCCTTAGAGAATGTGGCAGAGCCCTCCAGGATGGGAGTTCAGTATTCTCTGTTATTGTGTATCTTCATCTGCTATGAAATGTCCCATGAAATGTCCCATGAAAATTTGAACATTTTTACATACTTTATATATATATACTCAGGTGAACTTCCTCCCATACATCCCCTATCAGTCACACCCCACTCCAATGATCATCCCCTGCCCCAGTTGTAACTCTGTGATCCAAAGCTTCTTCAAAAATGAAGCCATTACACTAGCTGAATACAATTAATAGGAAAATGAAACAATAATGATAAGTTTAAATATAAGAGTTAAAATGCATAAAAATTTTAAAAAAATAAAATAAAATAAAATGATTGGGATATTTTAAAAAATGAATAATATTTAAAAGAATTTTTTTTGACATTTTGCCTTTCATCACCACAATATCTGGTGTCCTATCTGTACTATGACACCTTCCCCCACTCATTCCCCAGTGTCTCACTATTTTTCATTTTGTTTTCAAAGAAGTTTTAGGTCACAGCAAAGTCACACATAGAATACAGGAGACCCTCATATACCCAACATCCTCCCCCTTTCCTCCCCCCCATATTAATACCTTTTTATATTTGGATGGTACCTTCATTATAACTGATAGAGAAATAATGAAACATAGCTACTAAACATGGTCAATTTTTTACATTATGGCTTACATTTTAGACTGT
>JAQZBX010111404.1:0-10287 GCA_029593785.1 Cabassous unicinctus
AAATACTTAGAAAAATAGGAATAGAAGGAAAGTTTGCCAAAATGATAAATGACATATATGAAGACTCACAGCATACATCATTGTCAAGGGTGAAAGTCAGAAAGCTTTCCCTTTAAAATCTGGAACAAGACAAAGATGTCTATTTTCACCACTGTTATTCAACACTGTAGTAGAAAAATTCTAGCCAGAGAGATTTGGCAAGGAAAAGAAATAAAAGGCATCAAAATTGGAAGGAAGAGGTGAAATTTCAACTATTTGCAGATATGATGCTTTACATAGACAGTCATGAAAAATCTATAATCTACTTGAGCTAATAAGTGAATTCAGCAAAATGTTGGTGAACAGTTAATAGAACAATTGTAAAAATGCTCTTTTATGAAAATGGCAAAAGTACCACACTAATTCAAGGTTTTAATAATTGGGTGCTACATAGAGAAAAATACACCCCAATGTAAACTATGGACTACAGTTAATACAACAATTTAAATATTCTTCCACCAGTTCAAACAAAGGTACCATACTAATGCAAAGTGTTAACAAAAGGGGTTATATGGGAATGATGTATTTTTTTCATGAGTTTTTGGTAAACTACAACTTCTCCATTAAAAATTTTTTAGAAAATCATACTACAAAACTACTCTACACACACTACAATGGCTAAAATAAAACAGAGATATGCAAAAGTAGTTTAGGATGTGGAGAAATGAAAACACTTATTCACTGCTGCTGGGAATGTAAAATGATGTGGACATGAGGAAGAACAGTCTGGTTGTTCCTTTAATGATTAAAGGATCCAGAAATTCCAGTCCTAGGTAGATACACAAAAGAAATGTAAATATAGGCTCCCAAAAAAGCTCAACCACAAGTGTTCATAGCAGCATTTGTGGTAATAGCCAAAATTTGGAAACAAATCAAATATCCTTCAACAGATGAATGGATTAAAAACTGTGGTATAAAAAGAATTCAAAACATAGACTTGAAAAGATGTATGTACATCAATGTTCCTAGCAATATTATTCACAGTTGGAAAAAAGGAAGGAACTCAAGTTTCCATCACCTGATAAATGGATAAACAAAACCATGGTATATACATACAATGAAATATTGTTTAGCATTAAAAAGAAATGAAGGAGATAGTGGACGGGATGCAGCAGGGGGGTCTGTGCTGTGGGTGTGTGGAGTAAGAAGTTTGGGACATCTATCTGGACAGATCAAAGGTGTGGACTGCACCATAGAGATTTTAAGTCTGCCTGTGGTGGTTAACACAGTTGGCTGACCCCCACCCTTATGGGAAAAAAAAGCCGGTTGGAAGTGTGACTCCCATACCTCCGGTAAATGGGTGACCTGACCTGGTGGTAGGGGGCGTTTTCTGAGGGGGGAGCTCTGGCAAGAGAGCTTTATTGTCTGGGGATTTGGCTTCCTGAAGCCCCCCGCAACTTAGATGAACAAAACAGCTGCAGTGAATCAGCACCCGGAGGAGGGGAGGGGTTAATCTTCTAGGGAGTTGATTAGCCTAGCAGCCCAGGGATTAGGCCCTGCCTGCAGAGCTGGGAAGAGGGGCAATCTCCAAGAGAAGGAGAGTTCTGACAGAAAGCAGAGAGGGGATATTTTAGCTGTTGATCTGGCTGCCTGGACCCCTCATAACTTTGGGGAACAGATAAGCCAGCTTGAAGCAGTGCCAGGCTGAGGGAAGAGGCAAATAGGCAGAGTTAACCTCATTTACATGCAGCCCAATGACAGAGGGGCTCTGATCCGGAAGGGCAGAGTCTGCTGGAGTCTGCCATTTTTAGCATTCTACACATCAGACTTTTGCGGCCCTGGGGAATGCAGAAATTGGGAAGTGCTTGATTAGTTTCTAAGAGCTCAGTTACGGTCTCCTCCATGAGTGGGGTGGTCTAGAGAAGGACTTATTTTTGGTCCTGTATTACAACAAATAAATAAATAAATAAATAAATAAAACAGTTCCTTTAATAAATGAAAAATAAATTATTTTTAATTTAGTTTAATAGACAAAAGCTTCTTCAGGACCTGCATATAAAAACCCTGTGGGGAAATTGTTGGATAAACACAAGCAGGCTGAGAGAATCCATGGCACCCCAGGGAATATTGATCCCCCTTAGCTTTGTTTGACTGCTTGCCAGTGTGGTCGCTTGCTTTTTCTCTGTTTATTTGTTGCCTCTTGCTTTTCTTTCCTCTTTCCTCCCCCCTTTCTTCTTTCCTTCATTTTTTTTTTAAATAGGTACTCCCAGCTTCTCTCTTCTTTGCTGTACTTCTTCTTCAGTAATTTCCCATTCTCCCTATATATTGATTTTGAATTCCAAACTATCTATTATCCCTCCTTCATCTTTCTGCCCTCTGCTTTCTGTTGTGGCTATTAAATTTCACATTTTTTCCATATGCCCACAACTGAAGGGTGTCAATTTCTATTCCCTCTATTTTGTTTTTTTCTTTCTTTATTAATATTAACTCTTTTTAGCCCTTTCTTAACTCTTTCTCTCCCTCCTCATAATTCTAGCCCTCTAAATCATTATATATATATATTCCTCTATTTGGGTTCCCAGTCCATTGTAGGTACTCAACTTTCTTTCCTATTACTCTACACTGCCTACTTGAGTTAAATATTCACTTCATTAAGTCTTATTTGGCCCTTCTTCTAACTTTTACCAATATTACTATTATCCTTATTCCTTTCTCACATCTTTCGATGCCTCCAGACCTAATCTTTTGCCTTCAAGGGAACATAGAAAGAAGCAAAAAATAAAATAAGAAGAAAAAGTATCAAAGAGAAAACTTTACACACACACAGAACCACCAGCTAAATAAAACTCTAGAGCAGAGAGAGAAGCTAATCAACTGCATAAATCCATCAAGATAAAATGATGACTAGAGGGCAACAAAAAATTACAAACCACACTGAGAAACAGGAAAACATGGACCAATCCAATGAGCAAACTAAAAACCAGGAACTGAAGCAGATCATTGAAAAACTAATCAAATATTTCAAAACAAATATTATGGGCCAACTTAAAGAAGTGAAGGAAGAGATTAAGAATATAAAGAAGACACTTGGAGAACATACGGAAGAAAGTGTAAACACTCCCAAAAAGATAATGGATATAATGGTGACCAATGGCACAATCCAAGAAATCAAAAAGACGCTGGATTCACATAGCAGCAGATTTGAACAGGCAGAAGAAAGAATTAGTGATGTGGAAGACAATATATCTGAAATCAAACAGATAGTAGAACAAATAGACAAAAAGAAAAAATCAAGCAGGGACTTAGGGAATTAACCGACAAATCAAAATGCTCAAACATACGCATTATGGACATCCCAGAAGGAGAAGAGAAGAGAAAGGAAATAGAAGAAGTGTTAAAGGAAATAATGGCTGGAAACTTCCCAACCCTATTGAGAGAGATGGATGTGCAGATCCAGGGAGCAAAGCGCACCACAAACAGTATAAATCCCAACAGGCCAACTCCAAGACATATACTTGTCAAAATGTCCAATGCTCAAGACAAAGAGAAATTACTCAAGGCAGCAAGAGAAAAGAGAACCATCACATACAAGGGAAGCACAATAAGATTAATTGCTGATTTCTCAGCTGAAACCATGGATGCAAGAAGACAGTGGTATGACATAGTCAAAATACTACAAGAAAAAAACTTCCAGGTATGAATTCTCAACCCTGCAAAACTAGCATTCAAAAATGATGGAGAGTTTAAAATATTCACAGATAAACAGAAATTAAGAGAGTATGTTAATAAATATCCTGCACTTCAAGAAACACTAAAGGAAGTTCTACAAGTTGAAAGGAAAAAACAAGGGAGAGAGAGTTGGAGGAGAGTTTAAGAGCAACTAACATGACAAAAAAATAAAAACAAACAACATATGACATACATTTATCCAAAGAAAATTGGCTGAAGTAAGAAATTCATTATGAGTAATAACACTGAATGTTAATGACCTAAATTCACCTATCAAGAGACTCAGATTGGCAGAATGGTTAAGGAAATATGATCCATCTATATGCTGTCTACAAGAAACTCACCTTCGTCCCAGGGATTCAAGAAGGCTTATAGAGAATGGCAGGAAAATCATTTTACAACCTAACAATAGCCAAAAATGGGCAGGAGTATCTATTCTAATATGAGACAAAATAGATTTTAAATGCAAAACTATCATAAGAGACAAAGATGGACACTATATATTAGTAAAAGGGGTAATCTCACAAGAAGAGAGAACAGTCATAAACATTTATGCACATAATCGGGGTGCCTCAAAATACATGAAGCATAGCCTGGAAAAACTAAGTGGAGAAATAAATGCCTCTACAATTATAGTAGGGGATTTTAACACACCATTATCATCATTAGACAGAACATCTATACAGAGAATCACTAAAGAAACAAAGGCTCTCAGCAATATATTAGATGACCTGGACTTCATAGACATATACAGAACACTACACCCAAATACAGCAGGATTTACATTCTTCTCAAGTGCACATGGAACATACTCCAAGATAGACCACATGCTAGGCCACACAACAACTCTCAATGAATTCAGAAAGATTGAGATTATACAAAGTAATTTCTCTGACCACAACGGAATGAAACTGGAAATCACTAAGGGCCAGAGAAACAGGTTAGGCACAAGGATATGGATGTTAAACAACACATTCTTAGACAAACAGTGGGTCAAGGAGGAAATCTCAAAAAAAAATCAGCAATTATCTTGAAGCTAATAAAAATGACAACACAACATATCAAAACCTATGGGATGCAGCGAAAGAAGTCCTGAGAGGGAAGTTCATAGACATAAATTCATATTTTAAAAAAGAAGAAAGAGCTAAAATTGAAGACCTAACTGCACACTTGCAGGAATTGGAAAAACAACAACAAACTTAACCAAAAGGAAGTAGAAAGAAGGAAATAACAAAGATTAAAGCAGAACTTAATGAAATAGAGAATAAGAAAGCACTAGAAACAGTAAACAAAATGAAAAGCTGGTTCTTCAAGAATATCAATAAAATTGACCAACCTATAGGCAGACTAACAAAGAAAAAGAGAGAAAATATTCAAATACACAAAATATGGAATGAGCAAGGGGATATCACTACTCACCCCACTGAAAAAAAGAGTATCAGAAGAGGATACTTTGAAGAATTATATACCAACAAGAATGATAATTTTGAGGAAATGGACAAGTTTCTAGAAACTTACAAATAGCGTACCTTGATGAAAGTAGAAATTGATGAACTCAACAGTCCAATTTCAAGTAAAGAAATATACTCAGTCATCAAAAACCTCCCAACTAAGAAGAGCCCAGGACCAGATGGCTTCACAGCTGAATTCTACCAAACATTCTGGAAAGAGGTAACACCAATTCTGCTTAAGATCTTCCAAAAAATAGAAGTAGAAGAAATATTACCTAACTCATTCTTCAATGCTAACATTACCTTAATACCAAAACCAAACAAAGATACCATAAGAAAGGAAAATTACAGACCAATTTCTCTAATGCACCTAGATGCTAAAATCCTCAACAAAATACTTGAAAATTGCATTCAACAACATATCAAAAGGATTATACACCATGACCAAGTGGGTTTCATCCCGGGTATGCAAGGATGGTTCAATATAAGAAAATCAATCAATGTAATACACCACATAAACAGACTGAAAGAAAAAAAATCACATGATCATATCTATAGATGCAGAAAAAGCATTTGACAAAATACAGCACTCTTTCCTGATAAAAATATAACAAAAGATAAGAATAGAAGGAAACTTTCTGAATATGATAAAGGGTATATATGAAAAATCGAAAGCCAACATCATCTTCAGTGGTGAAATCCTAAAAGCCTTCCCTCTGAAATCGGGAACAAGACAAGGATGCCCTCTATCACCACTCCTATTTAACATTGTCTTAGAAGTACGTGCCCAAGCACTGAGGCAAGAACAAGACATAAAAGGCATCCAGATTGGAACGGAAGATGTGAAAATCTCATTATTTGCAGACGACATGACCTTATATATAGAAACCCTGAAAAATCTACAACAAAGCTTCTAGAACTTATAAATGACTTCAGTAATGTTGCAGGCTACAAGATCAATTCTCAAAAATCAGTAACATTTCTGTACGCCTATAAAAAGCATTCTGAGGAGGAAATTAAGAAAAAAATACTATTTACAATAGTAACTAAAAGAATCAAACACCTAAGAATAAATTTAACTAAAGATGTAACGGACTTATATACAGAAAACTACACAACACTGTTAAAGGAAATCAAAGAAGATTTGAATAAATGGAAAAATATTCCCTGTTCATGGATAGGAAGACTAAACATCATCAAGATGTCTATACTACCCAATCTAATCTATAGATTTAATGCAATCCCAATGAAAATCAACACTGTATTTTTTAAGGAACTGGAAAAACTAACCACAATATATATTTGGAGAGGTAAGAGGCCCCGAATTGACAAAGACATATTGAAAAAAAAATGAAGTTGGAGGTATCACATTACCTGACTTTAAATCATACTACAAAGCTACAGTGATCAAAACCAAATTGTATTGGCACAAGGATAGACCTACTGACCAATGGAACCGAATTGAGAGTTCTAATATAGATCCTCACATATACCGTCATCTGATATTCGACAAGGCAACCAAGCCCACTCAATTGGGAGAGAATGGCCTCTTTAACAAATGGTGCTTGAAGAACTGAATATCCATATCCAAAAAAATGAGAGAAGAATACCATCTCACACCTTATACAAAAATCAACTACAGTTGCATCAAAGATCTAAATATAAGAGCCAAAACCATAAAGACCTTGGAAGATTATGTAGGGAAGCATCTACAGGACCTAGTAATAGAAATGGTTTCATGATCTTCACAGCCAAAGCACGAGCAGCAAGAGAAAAAATAGATAAATGGGATTTCATCAAAATTAAAAACTTCTGCACATCAAAGGATGTTATTAAGAAAATAAAAAGGCAGCCTACCCAATGGGAGAAAATATTTGGCAATCATATATCTGATAGGAGCCTAATATCCTACATATATAAAGAAATCCTACATCTCAAAAATAAAAAGACAAACAACCTATTTAAAAAATGGGCAAGTGACCTGAAAAGACACTTCTCCAAGGAAGAAATACAAATGGCTAAAAAGCACATGAAAAAATGCTTGACATCACTAGCTATTAGGGAAATGCAAATCAAAACCAAAAAGAGATACCATCTTACACCCATCAGAATGGCAGCTATCAAAAACACAGCAGAATATAAGTGTTGGAGAGGATGTGGAGGAATGGGAACCCTCATCCACTGCTGGTGAGATTGTGGAATGGTCCAGCCACTGTGGAGAACAGTTTGGCGATCCCTCAGAAACCTAACAATAGATCTTTGGTATGATCCAGCAATTCCACTACTGGGTATATACCCAGAAGAACTGAAAGCAAAGACACGAACAGATATATGCACACCAATGTTCATAGCGGCATTGTTCACCATTGCCAAAAGTTGGAATCAGCCACGGTGCCCATCAACAGATGAATGGATAAGCAAAATGTGGCACATACATACAATGGAATATTACTCAGCTGTCAGAAGGAATAAAGTGCTAACACATGGAATAACATGGATGAATCTTGAAGATCTTATGTTGAGTGAAGCAAGCCAAGCATTGAAGGAAGAACAGTTTATGACCTCTTTGATTTGATTTGAGGTAAGGTAACAGTTTCTGAGAACCACTGACTGAAAGATAGGCTAACAAGGAAGAAAGAGAGAAGGGTAGGCTGTGAGCCATCACCCATATGGACATTATCTATAGTAAATTGAAAGAGTATAGTTACATATTTAAGGATAGGACAGGTGGGTAGAGATATTACTGGGTTCAGTGGTGCAAGATTAACAGGTGGGTAGATTAGGAAGGACAGGTTAGAATAACCAGGACATGTAAATATGAATCTTGTCATCCCATGAGCCAAGACAGGGAAGAGTCATATGCCCCAGGGGGTGGGGAGGAAGGAACAGAAAAGATCAAATGGGGTATGTAATGGTCATGGGAAATATTCTTCCTTACCTTACATTAATGGGCACAGGACATGGTAAATATCATCAAAAATTATTAAACTGTACAGTCTAAATTGTAAAGTATACTGTAAACCACTGAAAATTTTTAGTTGCTCTGTTTTACTATCTGTATAACAGTTATAACAATGATAGCATCGATTAAAAAAAAAGGTTTTAATACGGGGTGGGGAAGGGGGAGGGGTTTGGGTATGTGGGAGTCTCTAGTATTCCGTGTGTGACTTTGCTGTGACCTAAAACTTCTTTGAAAATTAAATTGAAATTTGCGTGACACTCGGGAATGAGAGGGGAAAGGATTCATGAGGCACTGGACATACAATATTACAGTGATTAAAGGAAAAAAGAATAATTTCTTCTAAAAAAAGGATTTTTTTTTGTTTTTTGTTTTTTTTTCCCATTTTTTCAAATGCACCAATCTGCTAATTATATTTTATTATTAGTTTAGTTTCCTTTTTTTTCTTCTTCTGCATCTCCTTGTACTTATCTCTTGCATTTAAAATTATCATTATTATTTCTTTTTCCGATTAACTGTATTTTGTTATTATATTGGCTTCATATTCAAGGAAGGTTTGGATCACAGAAAGGTAACAAGGGGGGCTGCAGGGAATCATTGATGGCGGGTGTCTGGGATGGGGGATTCATGGGAGTAAGTCCATCTGAATATACATGAAAGATATATAAAATTGTTCAAATGATCAAGGCATGGGGCATGGTCATGGTGGGTAGAAAATTACTCAATTAATGAGGGAATCTGAATTCCCAGCCTGGAGACCTCTGCTACATTCCCCAAGGGAGCAGCAACAGTCCCCTGAGTGCAGAGGCATTGTCTGGCAAAAGAGGATGGCCCACTGATGGGTTCTTGTTATTGAGGACTAGCCTTATGAGTATTTGCTCTTGTAATTGAAACTTAGTCTACTGTTACGGTGTGCCTAAGGGTTACCACCTGAGAGCCTCCTTGTTGGTCAAATGTGGCCTCTCTCTAAGCCAAACTCAGCATTTGAATGCATTACCTTCCCCCCAACATGGGACATGACTCCCAGGGATGAGCTCCCCCTGGCAACGAGGGATTAATACCAAGTGCCAACTGGCAACATGATCGGAAAATGACCTTGAATAAAAGGGGAAAAGGTAAAGAGAAATGAATTTACCTGGCTAAGAGACTTCAAAGAGAGTTGGGTGGTCATCCCAGAGGTAATACTTATGTATACCTCAGTAGGATCTCATAGAACACCAAAGAGGATATCACCCCACACTGAGGGACCCCTGAGGGCTCTGGAGACACCCAGGTCCTATAAAAGTGGGGATAGCTGCAGAGATTGATGCCTAATTAGTGTGCTCTTCATTGGCATCTGTGTTCCTGAGAGTGACAGTGTTGGACTCAAATAAGTCATCCCTGCACATGGTCCATCTGTCCCTTCTACTCAAACCTATATGTGATGCAGGAGTTTTTAGGTGTACTTCCAGAGACTGTATCCTCTGGCCCACCTATGTGCCAGCTGTGCCTGGAATCTCGGTGGAGCTGCAACTCCTATCCTATAGCTCAATGGACTCATCCAGGTAACCTGGCGAGGAGACGACAATGGCGAACGGCCATCCCAGGGAATGGAGAGGGCCTGCAGCTGAAGGCAAGATAATCCCATCCACTATATCCATGGCATATAAGCCCTCTCTCACTTGGAGCTGGAGTGGACATCACCTTCCACGTACCCTCAGGATTGGGGGAGGAGCTGTGGACTAAAGTGGACTTGGTAGTGTTCTGTTGTAGACATATTGTGATTCAAGCAATGGAAGAAATTGTAACAGTGAAGTGGAGCCGGTGGCCACTGGACATTTTTCGGGCAGGGAGAGGAGGGGCAGTTGAAATACTCTGGCTTTTTTGGGACTTTGGGGGTTGTCCTGAGTGGTGAAGTGGCAATGGAATTAGGCCATTTTCCATCAGAATATACCATGCAGAACTGGGTGGGAGAGAGTATGGTCTGTGATGTGAACTGTGGTTTGTGCTCAGTGGCAAGGCCCCAGGATGTGTATATCCATTGCGGGTGTTGTACCACACGGATGAGGAATGGTGGTGTGGGATTTTGTTGGAGGTGTGGGTGGTGGGGAAGATGGGAATCCTTGTAATTTCTGAGAATATTTAGGTAATCTAAGCACCTTTAAAAAAAAAAAATATATATATATATAT
>JAQZBX010111405.1:0-10290 GCA_029593785.1 Cabassous unicinctus
AAATTTAATGCTCCTAAAATGCTGTTTTATAATGAATTAAATTGTACTCAACTTGTATAGGACATGGCAGTTCAGATTAATTTATTACCAATTGACCTGATTCCAATTATATTTCTACTTTTATTGATTTAAGTGAGATTACCAAAAGATTTAGATTAATTTCATTCAAGAAAAACTCTTTCTTTCCTGGGCTCTTTAATTTCTCACATATGACTATTTCTGATTTTACGTTCTAGAATTTGGGATCCTTTGGAGGTGATATTATTTTCCCCTTTACATTAGACATCATAATAGTAACAAAACTGGAGATGTCCTCTAAAATCATGTTTCTCAGAAAACCAAAAGATAAATGCAGATTCCTTAATTTCTCGTTCCTAGAGGTGGTCAAGTGGCTCCATTTCGTGGTGCCATGATGTTGTAGCACATGTTCTTGATTTAGAATTGTAACTTGTTACCACGCAGTAGGTTGTTTTCTAGGCATAAATCTTGAAAAGGCCAAAAAATAGTTTAGGCCCAAGAACTTTTCCTCTAGGAGTCCTGGCTTTCTTGAGCTTAAAAGATCTGAACCCAGCCGATTGAAAAGCCTAAGTAAGAAGCCTTAACACTGTTCACTTAAAAGTGTATTTACTCCATTTCCAGGATCTGAAAGCTAAGCTTCTTGCCTTCTTGGTGGATTTTAGCTTCCTAAGACAGAGCATATGAATACATATATATATGCCCCCCGCCCCCAGGCTTTCTTATAATATAGCCAGTGCCCCTCCCACTGAGAGGCAGGGCGTTATTCCCTGTGCTGGAATCAGGCTGGGGTTTGTGACTGCTTTGATGGATCCTATACAGGGAAACTGACACCATGTGACTTCCAAGGCTAGTTCACTAAAAGAATACAACTTCCTCCACCCCTTTCTCTCTCTCTCTCCCTCTTCTGCTCCTATTTTGGAACTCTCAAGAGCTCTAGTCTTCATCTCTTCATTTAATTACAACTAGAATTGGAAAGAAATGCCCAAATCCTCACTTGCCCTGTAGCCATGGCAGAAGGGGTCACCCCTTCTGTGCAGGCACTGAGAGCCAAGGGGAGAGGCCAGAAGGTGTGGCTGAGCCCTTCACCACACCTTTTCCCAAAACTCCGCTTGCATGTATGTCACTTCCTTTTCTCTGGGGAGTGCAGAGAGAGGTGAACCAGAGGCTGGAGAGAGGCCCCAGTGTTGCCTGGGCTTCTCTCTCCAGATGCAGCCACAACGAAACAGGAGGAATGAGAAACAAGCATCCCTGGCAGCATGGTTCACCCTTTGTATTTTTAACCTAATACCTTCAGCTGCTCCTGGGACCAGTCCACTTCTTGCCTTTTTGACCCTCGAAGTCTCTGAAATGGGTTAAAATGGTATTTTAAGTATAAGGCCATGCTGCAAATAAAGGCAAGGAAAAAAGTCATTTTATATTCTATTTCCCAATTCAAATTATGTTCAGGAACATTGTCCAATGAAGCTCAACAGAGGTTCTGCAATAAGGTTAAATGACAATTTAAAGATAGCTCTAAGGCAAAATATGTATTCACACATTCCAATAATACCAGCATAAGGTGTCCCAACTTTGAATATAAATTCCCTTTCCAAAAGCCCTGGGGAGAAATCCAAGAGGAAAGACCAATCTCTTTGAAAGTTACAGCCCAAAGAAATTAAAGTTCCAAATCAATTTATCTTTCTCTTGTGAATTAAATGGTCAAAGAAATTAAAGTCCAAGATGTATCCTCCCTGTGGCAGTTTGATATTGTTTATGAATTCCAAAAATAGATATTGGATTATGTTTGTAAACTGGTTTGTCCTTCTGGGCATATTAGATTATATTGGATTCAGAGGTTTCACTTTTACTTGACTAAATAATGAATAAGGCTTTGATTGGGCCACGTCAGTAGGACGTTGCATCCTCGCACAGAGAAACCACACCGCAGAGAAGGGAGACTGGAGTTTTAATGCTGGAGCCCCAGAAGTAAGCATACAGAGGAGCAGGCAGCTGACCCCGGGGAGAGAGACAGAGCCGGTCGCCTGACAGTCTCCAGCTGGCCTTGTGGAGAGAGCAGGGCAGCTGAGCCCGGAGAGAAACGAGCCCCCGGAAGAGAGGAACCCAGGAAGCCTGAACTCTTGGCAGACGTCAGCAGCCATCTTACTCCAATACATGGCAACAGACTTTGGTGAGGGAGGTAATTTATGCTTTATGGCCTGGTAACTGTAACCTTCTACCCCAAATACCCTTTTAAAAAGCCAACAGATTTCTGGTATTTTGCATCAGCACCCCTTTGGCTGACTAATACACTCCCCCATTTCTTGTTCCCCTCATCTTGGCTCGAGTGGCTCCTTGTGGCTGGACCCTCTCCCGGGAATAGCTTGTTACCTCAGCCCATCAGCAGTGACGCCATGTCTCCATTCCTCACATAAAGAATCCACACGTGACTGTGGCAGCTCTGGCCACGTTCTCAAAGTATTTACAAGCAAAGCCACCCCCAGTTCCACAGACCAGCAAAACAGAGCAAGTGACTGATGATGGGTCGGTGGAACCTGAGGGTTCCAGGGGCCAACTCTGACCCCGTCAAAGGCGCTGGCAGCAGTGGCAGGCGTGGGTGCAGGCGGGCGTGGCCTCGACAGGATGCCCCTTGGCTGAAGTCGGCCACGCGGAGGCTGTGGCTGAATTCTGGAGCAGAGGGAGGGGCTCTGCACCATCTCCTCTTTGAGACGTTGCTATTTCTAGGGCCTCCACTGCCATTCCCATGGCAACCAAAACCAGCCAACAACTTTCAGTCTTTTACACTCATTTTCCTGGCCGAGCCCTCTCAAATCTGTCCAAATTTTCACACGAAAAGCTGCACTTTGTATAGCTGTCACATAGTGCGAAGTCCCCCAGCCCCACCAGATTTCTCTTAAGAACTTTCCATTTTCAGTGTCAACAAGGAATAGATCAATAGCTTCACTAATCAATAATTTCCTGGATCTCAGCTCCCTCTGGCAGTTCCATCTGCCTGGTCCCTGAGACTTCTCTTTTCTTATTCTGTCAAACGTTCTTGATTTCCATCCCTCTGAACTGCATCCTCCTCTCTACTATCTTAAAAAGAAATTAGACCCACGTATAGCTTATTTCCCTTTGCAAGAATTGTGTTCTGTCCTTTAAAATTGAGTTTTCCTCCCCATCATCATTTCTCTTAAAACAATCTTCCTCTTTTTCCTAGGTCAACAAGCTGTTTCTTTTTCTGATTTTCAGCCCTCGGCCTGCTCCTGTTTTGCTGTGAGTCTCTTTTCCTGTGCTACCCAGCTCACCTGGGGCAGCCAGCACCTAGAGGCGGGCTTTCCAGCATGGTCCTGGCAAATGCCTCCTTAGATATTTGTTCTGCATGTCATTGAGTTGTTTCCTATGCAACTCAAGAAGGTGGCATGGCTTTTTGTCAGTGCCCCCACTCCTTCTGGGTACTTCAGTAACCTGTAAATTCCTCCTCTCTGTGAGCCACATAGAAACTGGGTGTAGACTCTGAAGTCCTGCCCAAGCCTCTGTAATGCACAGACCCAGAGATAATTTGAACGCCTCCCTTGGAGGGGCTGACTGGGGGGCCTGTGGCTCCTGAACCCCTCCGTGGCTTCCTTTCTTTGAAGGAAATTCAAAACAAAAGGAAAGAGGAATACAGTTCCATCAGCTGACCTGGCAGTACCAGAGCTCAGGATTCAGATTAGGAACTTCCCCGGCATTTGCTATTCCACAGGGAATTCAGATGTCTTTGCCTTTTAAAGTTTAAAATGAGAAAATGTCAAGTTTAACCCATCTGGACAGGGACCTAAGTAACAGAGTAAAGCAGAAAGTAGTTCTCCCAACAACCCGAAGGCCTGCATATGAAAAGTCTCATTTTCTCCTTTGAACACACTCTAGTCTCAGCTGCATCTCATGCTAAATTCTAGGATCTCATGTGAAAAAATAGCTTTGTACCCAGCTTTACATGCTACTTGAACGTAAGCTTCTTGAAGCAGGACCATGTTCTCATCCAACACATTAGGACCTCTTAGTCGTAACTCAACAAATATTTGTGTTTTGACTAGCTGGCAGTTGATGTTGGCACAGTATTTCACTTATAGTCTACTAATTGTATTGGAATTATTTCTTCATGTTTGTCTTCCCTGAATCCATGTCCTATGTGTCTTTTAGTCACCAAAGCTTTCATGTTGAGAGCTGACCGGATGTTTCCTAATGGATCAGACAGCTTAAATGAGATTTAGATTCTGATAGGCTCAGCGACATGTTGATTTATTTTCAATGGAGACTCCAGAAAATAATCCCAATAGGGTAATATTCCCCCAAATGTTTGTTAAATTTGCAAGGAGAAAACAATAGTGCTTCATATTAATACACAGCGAGACTAACTGAGTGATGACCTCTACAACTTCTAAATTTCACACTCTCCTTAAAGCCAAGAAAGTTTTTGTTGTTGCTATGAAAATGTTATTTCTCTGTGGAAGAGTTTTTCTTTATAGTAGAATAATTTAGGATTATTTTTAATCAACTTATCTTCAATGAGGCTCACAATAGGATAATAATGAAACCTTTTAAGGCAATAGATGGTTGAATTTATTTTTGGCAATTCTGAGATTCAGAGGTTTGAGTAATCATTGGATAGTAATGGATTGTCTTTTGCTAAACTCTTATTTATATTAAAGTCCTTTCAAATTTTCTAGTAAATGAAGCTTTAATATATATGAGGAAACATTTAAGAGCAGCTTCTATTTTAACAATTGTGTTTTTTTAACAAAGCTACAAGATTTTCATGAATTATGATTAATTGTTCATTAATATAAATGATAGCAAGGCCATTACAATCTATTCTTATGAAAAAAATGAATGCATACAATCTTTCTTAAGAATGAATTAATGAATATAATCAATTCTTAAGAAAAAATGAATAGCATAAAATACATTTTTTAAAGTAATTAAAATCAAATTAAGTATTACATTTAGTCAAAATCAGTGCATTTATTTTTAAATCAGCATGTTATCATTATATGTCTCTAAACAATGAAGAAAATTATAGAAACATGGCATTAATTCTACCAATTCTAACTGATGATTTTAAAATGTACTTTGGACTTTGGCAACACTATCTCTAAGAAAACTGGTGCATACCGAATGTCTTTGGGAGCTTAATGGAGTTATTTTTAAGTCTAATTTAGTTGATGGGAACCTCCAAACATCATTTTGAAAGCCTCTTTGCCTTCTTAAAGACCTGGGCTTACATGGAATTAGGACACGCCACTGAGAAGATGTGACTTTGACAGTTCTGTCCTCACAGAAGAACTCGAGACACGATTGACAGAACCTAGCGAACTTGAGGGGAGTCAGAGGAGAGGAATCCTTCCCCACCCAGAGGGGAGTCAGAGGAGAGGAATCCTTCCCCACCCAGAGGGGAGTCAGAGGAGAGGAATCCTTCCCCACACGGAGGGGAGTCAGAGGAGAGGAATCCTTCCCCACCCAGAGGGGAGTCAGAGGAGAGGAATCCTTTCCTTTACAGATATGTCCTCTGATGGTCCCTTCACTGACCAAGACTTGTCGCTGCAGCTTCTTCAGCCGTTCCTCAGCATTCCTGAGCTCTCGTACTTACACACCTGCTGCCTGTCAGGTGAAAGTTAACTGATCAAATCATGCGCTGACCCCTCAGATCCCACTGAATCTTATGATGGACTGGTGATGAAAAAATTATCCACTTTTCTTGGAAAATACCAATTAGAAGAACTGTCATTCCACAGATTATCCACATCCTTAGTTATCCTCAGTTATCTATGGCCAATGCCAGCAAATGCTGGGTGAGGAGAAAGGAAGGAAGGGAGGGAGGGAGGGAGGAAGGAAGGAAAGAAGGAAGGAAGGAAAGAAAAGAAGCTCTGATAAGCCTGTCCTCCAATGTATTGTCTAGTAAAGAGGTTGACTCCAGCCCCACAGCTTGCAAAATATATAAACACATATTTTCTCTGTACTGCAAATAATCCAGACAATCTGAGATGAGTTCCCAAGCAACAGCCATTCTTAATATATTGTAGTGCCCACTTGGAGACGTCTTGTTGATTCTCATGGATAAATCTAAACTGCGTATGTGTGTGTATAAGTATGTAATCTACAAAAATAGAACCATATTTTGATTTATATTTTCATATTTGTTGCTATGTAATATTGCATTGCATGGATGTATAATGATATTTGGCATTTATTTTATTGAACATTTATTTTAAACAATGCAGTGTAGGCATATTTAAATATAATTTCTAAAAATATTAACTTACAGAAATTGGATTTCTGGCATTTTTAGTACTCTTGATATTTATTGCCAAATAACCTTTTAAAATATTATTTGTACCAAAATATTGCTAGATGCATAGTACCATAATTTGATATGTAATAAAATTGCAATTCATGAGAATTTGTAATTGATTACTAACATGATTGATTTTCATGTCATATGTCCATCTATATTTCTTCAGTTGGGAAATATGGTTTTTAACCTATTTGTTCATCATTGAGGGTTTCCTTTTTCATTTTCTTATTGATTTATTAGATCTCCTTATATATAGATACGTAGTATCTTTATTGTGTATTATACATTTTATACAAGTGCATCATGGTCCTTTTAATTTTGTAATGATGGTCCTTTATTTCAGTTTGTGTCTTTCTAACATCAAACAAAAGTTGGTTTTCTATGTGTTTCATTCAAATTGTGTTGCTAATAAAAATAGAAATGTCACATGAAATGTAGAAGAAGCAGGATCAGTATCATAGAGTTTTCCCGTTTTCTCCTATCGTCAATGTCATCATATCCTGCTTCCTAGGCTTATAGTAAAATATTTACTACTGTATTAACTACAACCTACTTCGTGGAGTTTAAAGTTCCTGTCCTGGTTGGAGTCTTTTGTGGACCCCAGAAAAATTATGTCATTAAGCTAACACATTGCTGTGCCTGTAAACTTATTGTACGTGGTGGGACCTTTTGGTTAGATTCAAAGACCTTTGATTAGATTGTGCAGCCCTTTGATTAGGTTGAATTCAGCTGGGGGCCTCTGATTGGAGTACTTCAGTGAGGCGTGACCCAGGGTGGTCTCAGCCCTCTTGCTGGAGTCCTTTATAAATGGGAGAAGCAGCAGAAACACAGAAAAAGAGAGCGGCCAGTTTTACCCAGCTGTGTGCTAAAGCACCCCAGGATCACTGCAACTACAGAAAGACAGAGAAAGAGAGCCTGAGAGAGAGGCTGAAATCAGCCGAGCAGCCTGAAGCTGGAGAGCCGAGCCTAATGGCTGACCCCCGCAGCTGAGTTTGGGGGGAAAGTGAGCCTGGAGGAGAAGGCAGGGACAGGCTGTCATTTTGCCATGCCACATGGCAGGAGTCCCAGATCGCCAGCAGCCAAACTTCAGTGAGACAGCATCTCTCATGATGCCTTGATTTGGACATTTTCACAGCCTCGGAACTGTAAGATTTTACCCTAATAAATTCCCAGTATAAAACCCAGCCCATTCCTGCTATTTTGCATCAACAGCCTATGGCAAACCAAAACAGTCCCCATCTCATTAGATATCTCTTTGCTTACCAGCCACTTGCAGTGTGTGTGTGTATGTATGTGCACTTGGTTCTCCATTTTCACTCCTGCGCTCTCTGCCAGTTGTAATGAGAATCTTACTTAGAGTCAACTGAAGTTAATGTTACTCCCAAAGACCAGACATTGATTTAAGTCCTCCATAAAGCATTATTTGACTGATAGATCTTGTAATGGTCATTTTCCAATTTTGAATTCCTCCTGTTCTTTTGTATATGTCACACATGACAACCATTCACTTGATTATTCTTTGAAATTGATTTCCAGCTACCTCATACATGCATGTTTGTCTATAAAATCTTTCCCCTCAGATAGGTTTTTAGCTTTCTGAGAGACCTGAGTCTTTCTATTTCTGTTTTATTCCCCATAGTTCTCTGTACCTGCAAATGTGCAAAATAGACACCTTACGAATGATACATGAATAACTTTTTAAGAAGAAACTAAAATGCATGATTTTCTTTCTCATCTTCTTTTAATTTAGTGTCTTAGCAAAAGAGAACACTCTTTGAACTATACAAAATGTAAGGCAAGGAAACGATGAGCCCAGAATTTCAAAAGATGGCTACAATAGCTGGGGGGAGGCAGGAAGGTAGTGGGTGTGTGTGTGAGGATTTAATTAAAGGTACATTCCTGCCAAGGGTCTAGGTTTTATTTTGAGTGGGCTTTACCAGGTGCTTATTGCATATTGAAGGTAAACAAATAAACAATGCAGTCAGATGATTGTCCAATGATGAAAGTGTTTCATGATCCAAAGATTATGAGATGCAAAACAAACAACCAAAGACAAGAGAAAAAGCAGTTTGATTTCTACCCATCATGAATTTTAGCAACAAAGGTATATTTACACTTGAAGTTTTGCTGATATTTTATAAAGAATTATTCCCTGTTTATTCTGAATTATCTAAATTATTACTTTATTCAGCCTATATAGTTGAATTTGTAATAATCTTACTCTGCCCAACTTAGAGGTTTCTAAAGGCAAGCACACAGCTTCATTAATATCCTGAAGAGCATGTAAATTATTCCCATACCCATTATTAATAGTCTAGATAAATGATGTAGACTCACTGTGCTCCAGGAGTGGTGAGTACACAGCTTATCCGGCCCTCAGCTTTCTCTGAGGCTGGTGCTCACGCCTGTTCTTGGCATCCAGCATGCTTGAGGATTAGCTCTGTAAACTGAGGCCTCCGGAAGGGTAAACAAAGTGCTGGGGCCTGGTGGAGTGGCGTGGAATCCTTCATGCTTTGACAATAGAATGTCACTTCTTGTGAAGAAAGTCTTACCTACAAAGAGGTGACTTTGCCTCAAAGAGAGCAATCCAAAGGAATGCTTTTAAACGCTGAATCCATTCTCCAGAACTTTTCAAATTAATAAAGAAAGCAAAAAGAAGTAATTTATTGGCATTCAAGCACTGAATTCAAACAAGCACATTTTAAATTTCCAGATGAAATATATTATCCTCTTGCCACATAGCCACAAAGTCATTTTTGAAGATTACCACCTATTGATAGAAATGGGGGCAGTTCTCGATTATTGTCGCATGTGTTGTTATGTTAGTAATGAGTAAGCCAAATCCCATTGCTATGTAACATGAAGTCTCAGAGAAAGCAGAAGCTTGGCTGTCAGAAAACAGACTTCCCTACATCTGTGGGCAAATCACTTAATATTACCAAGTTTCAGTTTAAGCCTAGGTAGTTTGTTTATTTTTGTGGTTTCCGGAGCAGCTTGGAGGTCCGTCCTGGCGAGTGCCGTGCGCTCCCCGCTCTGAAAAGTAAACGTGCTGGGAGCAGAAAGAGAAAAATCGTTTTGTCTTAAATTGGCTATTTTTTCAGTATGTAATACGACCCTTTGGAAAGAAATGAAAATAGAGATTGCACAGTGATTCCTGCGGGGATACAAGCTGCTGTGAAGACCTGCGGCACTGATTAGCGCTGTGCGCACACCCGACAGCAGCTGGGCTCCCGTCCACTGCGTTTCCATTTTCGTATTTACCCTTCTCCTTCCTCATTAAACCGCCCCTTGTGAGTTCTCTCTGCTCATGGATATACAGTGATGGGGAGGGGGCTAAACTATGTATAGAGCAATGGCAGTAAGCTCTTCGGGCGAAAACACTGCTCTCAAAGACGCTAGACCTCATGAAGCGCGCGCTCCAGGGGCCGTCCCATCCAGGGGCTCCGCTCCTGCCTCTTTCCAGAGGTGCCCGGCGCTCCTAAGGAGAAACCTGCCCCCTGCGCCCCAGGCCGGCTCCGGGCTCCCCGCGGCCCCCGCTTCCCCACTCGGCTTTCAGCCCGGGTGGGGCCGCCCCGGTGCCCCCAGGCTTATTCTCATGAGGGTCTGTGGCCGCGGAGGGGACCTTCCCACTCGGCCTGGCGCGAGGCTGAAGGGGCTCGTGGTCGAGGCAGGGTGCTGGGGCGCAGGGAGGGGGCTGGCGCGGGCACTCAGGGCGTGGCGTGGGCGCGCGGGCGTGGCCAGGCGGCGGGATGGGAAGGGACTGGATGGGAATGGAGTTCCGTGCGCTGGGGCTGGATGCGTGGCGCGGGGCGGGGGTCGGTGGGGCGGCCGGGTCCTGGTAGCCACCCTGAAGCTGAAGACTTCTGGACCTGTGGTGCACCTGGGGGAGGCAGGTCCCAGGTGTGGGTGCCCGCTGGGCCCTCCCCCTTTTACTGCACTTCCAGGTCTCCTTTCTGGCACCT
>JAQZBX010111406.1:0-10287 GCA_029593785.1 Cabassous unicinctus
ATGGACACGGCAAGCACAAGCAGCAAGGGGGGGATAAATAAATAAATAAATAAATAAATCTTTAAAAAAAAAAATAAATAAAGCTCAATGATATTTTGCTGAATTTATATTACAAAACAAGTTCCTCTCACCAAGCAACCGTTTGATAATTTGACTTCCCGGATAGCTGCCATGGATGGATTGAACGTGTGTTCTGTCAGACTGATGTGACTGTCTGGGCCAGATGACAGAGTATTTATTTCTAGCTGTAAATTAATAAATCTGGGTCCTGGTTTACACACAAAAAAGTTTGTTGAATAAATGTCTTGCCTATGGTCATAGCTCAATTACCCAATTACGGATAATCCTCCTAGCCTACTATTTGCAGACAATTTATTATCTTAAATTTGCCACGCCTAGTCCCTCCTGCCTTCCCCTAGTGTGGCTAATTGAACACTGGCATCAAGTGCGACCCACCAGAAAGGCTATTTTGAAACCATGGGTGTTGTGTCATTACTATTGATCCTGATGGTTTAGGCTACATATCTAGGGCAGAATCCACCCGAGGTTGGTATGGTGGATCCCACCACATTCCTGATCTACCTAGGTTTGCCACAGCAAAATCTTGCTTGGCACAGGGGCTGTTGGAGTACAGTCAGGAAGACAGGGGCATGCTCTTCTTCTTTGGAAGGTGGGTGACTGGCTGGCTTGTGAGTAGGCACTGATCTTCCTTATGTTTAGGTCTGAGGCACAAACCATTACACATATTTTGCTCTCCGAGGTAGTTCTGGCTGCTGACATTTGCCTTCTACCCTCGCTGTACAGAAGGGCAGGGTCTTTGAGCAGCCTTTTCTTGGTAGCTGATGAAGGCCACTAGCACCTGGGCAGAGGACTTTTCCAAGGAAGAACACTGGGGGCAGCATGGTACAGTAGTGTACCCCAACTAGGGATCAGTGGACATGGGTTCAAGCATTGCCTCTGCCACCTGTGCCTAGAGCAAGGAATAATCTTTGCCTCTTGCCAGTTTCGTTCCAGGGCTAGGATTGGCTTCCTGACCACCATTTTCTACTGTGTGGCTGGGGATTAAAGGATGGGGTGTCTGGTGAAGGAAAATGAGATGGGACCTGCTCAAATAGACCTATGGTTGGCCCTTAAACATACCCTCCTCAAAGCCACCATCTCCTTCAGTGTTTCAGTTTCCTAGGTTGCTTAAAGCAGATACCATGAAATGGGTTGGTTTAAACAGTGGGGATTTATTAGCTTACAGTTTGAGTCTGAGAAAATGTCCAAATCAAGATATCATCAAGGTAATGCTTTCTTCCTGAAGACTGGCTGCTGGTGATTCTTGGCTCCTCTGTCACACGGCAGGGCACATGGCGGCATTTTCTGGTCTCTCCCGTCTGTTCTGGCTTTTATTGCTTTCAGCTTCTTGCTTCTGCGGAATGCACAATCTTTCTCTCTTTGTACTCATTCCCTTTAAAAAGGACTCCAGTAATAGGATTTAGACCTATCCTGAATGAAGTGGGTCACACCTTAACTAAAGTAGCCTCATCAAAAGGTCCTACTTACAATGGGTTCATACCCACAGGAATGGATAAGATTTAAGAACATGTTTTTCTGGGTACATACAGCTTTAAACCACCATATTCAGTAATCTCTTTCCCCCTACCTTGTTCCATCCACCACACAGCTTGCTTATGGTCACACAATGGATTGATGATGTAGCTGTCCTGGAACCCGAGGAACTCTCTTCTCCTAATCCTTGCTTTTTCTTTGTGAGAGTTTGGTTTTGGGAGATGGGGATGGGGTACCGATGACTGGAACAGCTGGGGCAGGCTCCTTCAGAAACTGATGCAGGAGGGCTCTGTCCCCTGTGGGGTGCCTGGAGAAGGAGAGTGTGTGGTACAGGCGAACCCCAAGTCCTCAAGAAGGCAGAGGGGCTGGGAAGAATCGGAGAGAGCAGATGGCAAGCTACCCCCCAAGGGCAGATGCAGGAGCGTGAGGGAGGGTGAACCCGAGACTGAAGAGTGAACCTGACTGGAGCTGGCTCATGGTGACAGTCCCGGAGGAGCGGGGAGCGGCGGGGCCAGTGGAGAACGCGGCTGGGAAGCCATTTGCAGGCTGTTGGAGGCTAGGGAATATGGCAATCTGTTGGGAAAGACGGAGGTGGCTCCTCCAATCCCTCCATCCATCAGGGCCCAGCCAGCACCACCTCACCCAGGAAGCTTTCTTTAGCTCTTCTTGTTACTCACAATCTCAATGGATGAGAAATAATCATAATAACACAAATCATTTAGACTAGTGATTCTTAACTGAAGAGCTTTCCAACACCTGGGCCTCTTCCAGATTTATTGAGTTATAAGCTCTAGGAGTTGTGACCAGGTACATGTATTTTTAAAAAAGTTTTCTAAGTTATTCCGATATATCTCCCCTAAATTTTAGAGAGCTTTATAGTGTTCCAAGAAGTCTACAGTCTGGTCTCATTTATTTGTGACATCACTTCAGTTTGTCCTACACCTCCAAGCACCCCATAAGGTACATAACTCCCTGGTTCTTCTGCTATTTCACTCTCACAGTGGGAGAAAGCCAAGCTCAGTCCTTCATTTACTTTTAGGTCCCTCGCAATACTCTCAAGCGCAGGCAGGGCTGGGGAAAGGCTGAGAACTCGGAAAATGCTTAATGATTGGTGTAAGGCTGGGGAATTAAAGGCCATAGTGAACACACATGCAAACACACACATGTTTTTTTGTTGCGTAAGAGATATGTGTTCATTGTAGGAAAATGAGGAAGCACAGATGAGAATAAAAAAGAAAAGAAAATGAAAACCACCCATATTTACTCCCTAGCCTGAAAATTACAAATTCCAGATGTGCATGTGTGTGTGGGTTTATACCATAGTGGGATCATGCTGTAGATGCTCTTATAACTATGTTTTAAGATTTAACAGTAATAAAATTTTAACTCAATTCTATTGTTTAAAAAATACTAACAACATTAGGTCCTCAGCAGAAATTTAACTAGAAAAGTATTAGCAAAAATATCTCAAAGATAGGATCTTGGAGTTCAAAATTAGAAATTTTGGATTCCCTTCTCCCCCCTCTAATATCTGACATTTATGTAGATCAATACACATCGTGAAAACATATAATTACAAATTAAGTATTTAATTTGAATATAGAGATGATATATACTTTACTATTTTCATTGTGCCATTTCTCTGCTCAATTCTCTTTGATAATTCCCCTTTATAGGATGAAATCCAAATATATTAGCTTGACATTCAAAATCCTCTGCAACTGGACCCAATCAAGTTTCTAATTTTATGTTCCATTGCTCCTCATTTAATACCCTCTACTCTCGCCATAGTGTTTTGCTCACTGTTTTCCGGTGATGGTGACGGTTGCTTCTACTCTTTATTCGCGATGCTTTCCCTGTCTGAATGCCCTCCTTCCTCTCTGCCTCTACAAATAGTACCTAGCCTATAGTAAACATTTTCTGCCTCAATAAACAGGACAGTGTTTCAGTTATTGTATAACAAACCGACTGCAAAACTTGGTGGCTTAAAACAATTGTGTATTATTTTTCCTGATTTTTCAGATCAGCAGTTTGGGCTGGGATCAGTTCCTCAGTTCTTCAGCTGCACTCACCTGTAGGGCTGTCAGATTCAGCAAATAAAAATATAGGACACCCAGTGACATTTGCATTTCAGATAAACAACGAGTAACTTGTTAGTATAAGCATGTCCATGCACTCTTTGGGACATAGTTACACTAGAAAATTATTCATTGTTTACCTGAAGTGCAAATATCACTGGGTGTCCCGTGTTTTATCTGGCAGCCCTGCTCACCTGGATCATTCATTCTCAGCTGGAGCATGTTGGTTCTCTTCCAAATGGCCTCTTGCCCTGCAGTAGGCTGGATGGGGCTTCTGCATTTCAACAGGGCAAAGGCGGAAGCTGCAGTACCTACATTTGGATGTCACAAAATGTCACTTCCTCCTCATTCCATGGGTCAAACATATCTAACGTTTGATGAGAGGAGTTGCAAAGTGACATTGACAAAGGGCATGCATCTAGGGCTGCAGCCACTTTTGAAAATAGTCCCCATTCTTCTGTATTGTTGTAAAACACTGCCTGGTATTCCGCTGTATCATTTTTTTTTTTACCCATCCTTCCTTTTTGATTTTCGGGTTGTTTTCCTTTTATGTTATTAGACACTTTGTTGCAGAAAAACAAGGAATTATTGTGCATTTGTCCAATTTTGTGTCCTTTTTTTTCTGTTCAGAGTGAGAGTTCACTGCCTTGGTTCAGGGCCCATCTTTATCACTTACTAGCTTTGTGCCCAGGGGAAAATCATTTAGCATCTCTATGCATCAGTTTCATCATCTGAAAAATGGAGACAACAATATGACTCATGTCATGGGGCTTCTGTGAAGATTTAATAGATTCTGAATATAAAATGCTCAACAACTGTTGCCCATTATTAAGATACATTCCTAGAAGTTAAATTATTAGATCAAGGGGTATAGAGATATTTAAGTTGCTTGCTATATATTGAAGGGACAATGCTGTGAAGTAAGGAAAACAAGTCCAAGTTCTTAAAGCCTAGCAGTTAAGAACTAAGACCTTAGACCAGGGGTCAGCAAACTACTGCCAGTGGCCAGTTTTTGTAAACAAGGTTTTATTGGAACACATCTGTGCCCGTTATTTTATGTACTGTCTCTTGCTGCTTTTGCACTAAAACAAAGTTCAGTAGTTGTGGCAGAGTCTGCGTGGCCACCGATATTTGAAAATATTTGCTCTCTGGCCTTTCTCAGAAGGTTTGCCTACCTCTGGTTTAGAGTAAGTAGGACGTGTGCTCAGATCCCCTCTGCCAAGGACCCTTTTATGCCGGTGACATAGGTGCTTGGTAAAGGATGGTACTCTCGTTCTCACTGTTTCTCGACTCCTTACTGTTTTGGTGGATACTGCGCAAGGAGGCACTCGAAACGGCTTGATCTACACCAAATAGAAGTGTGTTATAGAGTAGCAGCTATGTAAATACAAGATACTGTGTGTGTGTGTGTGCATGCATGTGTATTGTGTGTGCCCATGCAAGTGTGTGTATGCATTGCACATTTGTATGTATATATGTGTGCATGTATGTGTGTATGTGTATGCATGTGAGTGTGTGTATGTGTATGCGTGTATAGGCAGAAGTCTGGTGGAGTGGTCATTCTCCCTCAGTGTTTCCAAAGCTTTCTGTACTTTTATTGGCAGCATCGACATGACTGTTGCTGAGCAATGAAAGATGTCAGAGGAAGCAGTGTGACAGGCTGACCGTGGAGAATATGTAAAGGAGGGCCTCGTGGGCAGGAGCCTTTTCAATGTCCCTACTCACCTAACAACCGATGGCAGTGGCCCTTCTCTCCATGCCCTGACCCCTCCTAGGAGAGGGCCCCTGCCTCTCTCCTGATGCCGGAACATGCCTTCCCTCTGCCACTGCTCATTCTGCCTTGGTGAAATCTTGTTCCTCTCCTTCACTCTGCTGACCAGAGCTCCACCCATGCTCTCAGTCAATGGGCCACAGTGGGATAGTTGTTAGGTTCTGAGCACTACACTTTAAGTTGGACATTAGGAAACTTGATGTGTGCTATTTCCTTTCATTCTTGCACCAACACTGTAAGGCAAGTATTATTTCCTTCACTTTAGAGAGTTGAAAACAGGTTCAGAAAGGTCAAGTAATTTTCAAAGCCACATAGCCAGGTAATGAGCTAGAGTTGGGCTTTAATTTATGGTCTATATGATTCCAAAAACTTGCTCTTTCTACTGTACTAGAGGATCAGCAGTCTAGCAGAAAAGATGCTATTGTATAAATCATTGTAAATAAAGTCAGGATGATATATATTTCATATAGGAGGTATGTAAATGTAGAAGAGTTCAGAAGAAAGTGAAACCTTATACAGATAGTGGCATTTGAACTTGATCTTAATTCCATATAATTAGGAGAAAAAAAGATATGTTTTTCTTAAAAATCTGGGCTCCTAGGTAAAATTAGGCATAAAATAAGACATTGAACCCCAAAATATGTTGGGCTGGCATTTGGGTGGTGAATGACAATCTTTACTTAGCTGAAGAAATGAAGTTGACTTTGGGTCATGTAAAGGGAAGGCCAAGTACAGCTTTTGCTGCAGGCTACCTTTCTGGAGGGACACAGATGTTCTTGTTTTAAGAGGTGACTTTAGTGATGGGTTCATCATGGGTCAAGGAAACAGTAGGACAGATCCCTCATCATTTCAGTCTGGCTCTTTCTCTGGCCCTTACAATCACGTGGTCTCTGCCATGTCTGTTGACAGTGGAGCCAGTCGGAGTACAGGGGTCCTGGGTGCCCGCCTGTGCCCAGCATGTGCCCAGTACAATCCTAAGAAGGAGTAATTACTATTCTGAACTACTCTTCAGAGAGGACCTGAGAACCTGGGGATAATAAGCCCACACAGCTGGTAGGTGCTGACAGTTTTTCCGTGGAGAGTGTGCTCAACTTCCACGCCAGTTAAACCGAGGCCTCCATGAAACACTTCTCTTGTCTAAATGGGAACTAAAGTTACTTTTCTCACTGAAGTATCATGAAGAGGCAGTGAGACATGGATGCATGGGTCTAGTCTAGGGCCTGGTACAGAAGAGAGGTCAGGAAAAGCCTGTTGAATGAAGGAAGGAATGCATGTGTGAACAAAAGCCAAATGGCTCTTTAGTTATTTGCTGAGCTCACTGCTGTGCGGACTCTTAAGCATTTTATTTTCAAAATAAGACTCTGCTTGGAAGTTTAAGCTGGAGCTACATGAGATTAAAGATCATTCAACTCAAAAAGAGGTGTAATATGGGGGCATTTTCAGGACTTGGAATTGACCTGGATGACATTGCAGTGACAGATACAGGCCATTATATATCCTGCCATAACATACAGAATTAAGTGGGAAAGAGTGTAAACTACAGTGTAAACTATAGTCCATGCTTAGTGGCAATGCTCCAAAATGTGTTCATCAATTGCAATGAATGTACCACACTAATGAAGGATGTTGTTAATGTGGGGAAAAGTGGGAGGTGTGGGGAGTGGGGCATATGGGAATCCCTTATATTTTTTTATGTAACATTTTATGTAATCTAAATACCTTTTAAAAATAAATAAAAAATGTATTAAAAAAAAAAAAAAGATCATTCAGCTCAGCCCCAGATAGTCTGATTTAATTGGTCTGAGAAAGAGCAGTGATATATATCTTAAATTCCCCTGGTGATTCTGATATTTACTGTCAGGGTCGAGAATCACTTGGATGGAGTCCAGTCTGAATTCTCTCAACTTACAGACGAGGAAACTGAGGCCCGGAGAAATGCTGCTGCTTGGAAGCCATCTGTCATGAGATGAAATGCAGAAAATCTGTTTAGCTACCTCTGGGGGCTCCTTTCATGTTCTCTTCCTTGCTCCTCCTCTCTCCATGTGCATGTAGAGAGAGACAGGATTGAGCTTGGACCTGTTATCAGAACAAACACCTGCCCCCAAACTTCCTTCCCTGGATCCTAACTTCTGTCCACATTTTTGTTTCCCAAGTGACTTGGGCTCAATTTTTAATTGATGAAATGTCCCTTCTGGAATGTTATGTCTGTTTTTCCTGCTCTTTCTCCTGGAAGCAAATGGGAGAGATTTATGGCACCTTGTAAAACCCCAGCCTTGTTTAGAAATTGCTTGTGATTGATTAAGTAATAAAAATGCTTTTAAGACAGGGAGGTAAATCTCCCTGCTAATTGCTCTGTGCTTTACATTAGAACCTTGTTACACTGCCGGACACTCTCCAGGGCTGGACAACTTTGTAATTTCCATCACCCTGAAAAGTCACATTGGAATCATTGTCTGCAGCTTTCCTCCAGGACTGAGACTGTTAAAAGACACAGGCAGATAATTAATGGGCCGATAAAGACAGCTAGCAAAGCATTTGAGACAATAGAGCAAATTCCTTCTTCCCTCCAGAATGTAAGTTCCTGCGCTCATCTGGGTGTGTGGATGGGTGCCAACCCTAGTGGGACGGGAGTCCAGATGGGGTGTGGAAGGAGTTTCTCAGCTTCCACCGCCCCTTCCCTCTTACCAGCACAATGATCTGGTTACTCTAAAAGACCGATTTTGAGTCCGACTCACTGGCCTGGCCTGGAGCCAGAAGGGAATGGAAGCTGCATCCCAGTGGGGAGCATACATTCCTGGCTGGGAGATGGGGCACAGGGCGCATCTGGTGTCTGGGTTTACTGAGCCTGGATTTGATGGTTGGCCGTCTGGAAGGAATGCAGTGATGTGGCCATCACCAAATTCATTCTTGATCTCCATCAACAGTCATCGTACTTTCATACAATCATCTGAAATTGTCAAAACTTTCCAAACCCACAAGTGGGCATGAAGTTGTTAAACAGCTCCCCTCACCCTCTCCTCTCCTGACATCTGTCTGCCGCCCCCATGGAAATAGCATGTAGGCAGTTTCCAACAGTCTAGGAGACCAGGGAAATGTTCCCTAGTGGAATGCAGGAAACGGACCCGGGGGGGAAAGATTTCACAGTGTTAGGGCAGAACTATCCAAGCTGCACCTGGCCCAGGAGAAACTACATGTCTCACCTAGAGCCAAAGTCAAATGACTGCGGTCACTTACCACCTGTGGGTAGTAGCAGCATTTGTGGGGCATGCTGGCCTTGGGGGAGAGCCAATGATCCAGAATATTCTGCCTGGCATAAATTTTAGTGATAGCAAGTGATTGAAAAAAAATAGCAAGGGCAGGAATTTGTAATTGGTACGCGGATGGACTCAGGAGATCCCTGAGTGCTCTAAAATTACTTGGAAAACTATATGTTCTTATGAGCATTTTTCTGGAGAGAGACTCTACTTTCTTGTAAAGATTTAAGAGATCCATAATCTAAAGATAATTTTTAAAAAATCCCTATGTTACATTAAAATTGTTTCAAAAGTGGCAGAAGAATGAAACTGTGACTTAGAGGATCAGGGAGGGCTTCACAGAGGAAATGGCCCTGAGGAGTGGCCTTGAAGGAGAGAACAAGTAGGAGATGGAGCAGAAGTGCATTCAAGCAGAGGATTCTCAAGTGAAAATAACAACAGCAACCATCCCTGTAATAAGGAGTATAAATTGCTTTCATTTCTGACCTGAGTGGGCTTGGGTGAGCTCCTCCTTCCTCTCTGCTCAGCTGTGGTCTGGGCAGCAGAGTTGTGGCCTGAGCCAAGGTGGGCCAATGGCGTCTAAATGCAGACTACAGCCTTCACAGCCCACATGCCCTCTGGGGTTCAACTTGCACAAAGTACCTTTGAGAGTGGCCCGGGCAATGGCCTGTTTCGGTGGCCTGAGGCCTCTCTGGGATGGATCTCATGACTCTTCCTAACATGAAAGTCATGCCTTCTAGGTGTGCAGGTGTTTATCAGGAATGGTATCCTCCCCATCCCCCCAAATTCATGTCCACCCAGCACCTCATGTGACCTTATTTGGAAATAGGGGTCTTCGTAGATGTAATTAGTTAAGATGAGGTCCTACGGGATTGGGGTGGGCCCTAACTCAATATGACTGGTGTCCTTAAAAGAAGAGGGAAATCTGAACACAGAGGCAGAGACACGGGGGGAGACAGAAGCAGACACTGGAGTTATTCTGCCACAAGCCAAGGAATGCCTGGGGTAACCAGAAGCTTGGAGACGCAAGGAGGGACTCTTCCCTGGAGATGAGGGCCCTGCCGACACCTCGATTTCAGACTCCTGGCCTCCGGAACTGTGAGAGAGTCAATGTCTGTTGTTTTAAGCCACCCAGTTTGTGGTATTTTGTTTGGGCAGCCCAAGGAAACAAATACAGGAAAGTAAATACATTTCTCAAAAGTGTCAGCTGATAAAAGTTTAAAAAGAAATGGTGTGCTTCCTAATGGATAGGGGAATATATCAGAAATATTTTTCTACTCCTTTTACACGAAGAGTGCAAAAGACCCAGAAAGTGTGAACACAGATTGAACAATTTACAGCACTTTTTTTTTTTTTTTTTTAACATTTCCTTTGGGGAATAGTGAACTGAAGATGTTTAAGCAGTGGACTAATTGGACTTGGTCTGCGAATTCTTGTTCAACAGCTGTGGGTTATAATTAGGTTCTCTGCTTGATTGTGAAGCCCTTGGGGGTAAGGAATGCAGTCTCGTTCACTTCTGCAAAACTAGCACCTACCAAACAAGTGCCTCCCACTTCCTTGCCGCTCAGTATATCCTGAATGAATGAGTAAAGACTGAGGAAAATGCCTGAAAGGACAGGCAGGAATGGGG
>JAQZBX010111408.1:0-10287 GCA_029593785.1 Cabassous unicinctus
TTTTTTTTTTTTTTTAAACTGCATGTGTTGGAGAGGAACACTCATTCACTGCTAGTGGCAATGTAAACTGGTACCGCTGTTGTGGAAGACAGCTTGGTAGTTCCTCAGAAAGTTAATTATAGAATTACCATAAGATCCATCAATCCTACTACTAGGTACATACCCAAAGAATTGAAAACAGGAACTCAAACACATATTGGCAGTTCCTCAGAAAGTTAATTATAGAATTATCATAAGACCCAGCAATCCTACTACTAGGTACATACCCAAAGAATTGAAAATGGGAACTCGAACAAATATTTGTACACCAATGTTCATAGTAGCATTATTAACAGTTGCCAAAAGATGGAAGCAATCCAAGTATCCATCAATCGATGAATGGATAAACAAAATGTGGTATATAAGTACAGTGAAACATTATTCAACCACAAAAAAGACTGAAGTTCTGATACATGTGACAATGTGAAAGATCCCTGAAGACATGATCTTGAGTGAAATATGCCAGAGAAAAAAGGACAAATATTATATGATCTCACGGATATGAAATAATTAGGATAAGCAAACTCAGAGAGTCATGAACTAAGATATAGGTTACCAGGGGATGCAGTGGGGATAGGAAATAGGGAGTTAAGGCTTAAAATATACAGAGTTCCTATTTGAAACAATGGAAATGTTTCAGTAATGGATGGTGGATATGGTGGCACATTATTTTGAATGTAATTAACAGCACTGAAATATATATATATCTGAATGTGGTTAAAAGGGGAAATGTTAGGTTGTATACATGGGAATAGAGTAAAAAATTTTTTAAAATTTCATGGAACTGCACTACACAAACAGTGAACTCTAAGTTAACCCATGGGCCATAGTTAACAGTAAAATTATTTTTAAAATTTGCTTTCATCAATTGTAACAAATGTGCCACATCAATGCAAGGTATTAATAATAGGGTGGTGTGACAGTTTGAAGTTTTGTGAGTCCCAGAAAAAATCATGTTCTTTGAACTGATCCATTCCTGTGGGTGTGAGACCCTTTCATTGCATTTAAATTCAGTTAAGGGACCTTGATTAGATCACTTTTGATTAGATCACTTTAAGGCCTTTATTGGACTATGTCAGTGAGGCATAACCTAGGTTTGGTCTCCGCCCTCTTGCTGGGTCTTATATAAACTGAGAACTGAAAGCAGAAACACACAGAGAAAGACAGCCATCATTTTACCCTACCATGTGAGAGAAGATTCCCAGAGAAACCCCGAGAGGCTGAAACAGAGACCAGAGGCTGTAATCAGCGGAGAAGCTGAAGCAACTAGGCCCCCAAGAGGCTAGGCCCATGGAGCAGCTCGAAGCTGAAAGAGAAGGTGAGCTGGAGGAGAAAGCAGAGAGAGACTGGCAGACCCACCATTTTGCCTTGCAACATGGGAGGAGTCCAGGATCCAGCAGATGACCTTTGCTAAAACAGAATTTCTGATGATGCCTTGATTTGGACATTTTTACAGCCTCAGAACTGTAAGCTTTTACCCTAATAAATTCCTGTTATAAAAGACAACCCATTTCTGATATTTTGCTCCCAGCAGCTTTAGCAAACTAAAACAGGTGGTATATGGGAATTCTTTATTTTATACATGATTGTTCTGTAAATCCACAAATTCTCTAATAAAAAAAGAAAGAATACTTGTAACTACAGAAGATGGCTGCTGAAAAAGGTCTGTGGCCTGCAATAGTTCCTTCTAGAAGGACTCAGCCAACCTTCAGAAGTCCTACAGAGAGGGAGACAAGAGAATAAATACCTAGACCTTAATATATTTCCGATCACCAGTCTCCCGCTAGTACCTCCCATTGGCCATATCTAATAAGAAGCCAAAAGACAAGGGGAAATTTTTTTTTAATTTTTAATATATATATTTTATTTTTTATTTTGCATTTTTTATTATTTTTATTTATCTATATTTGTTGCTTTGTTTTGGGGGAGGATTTGGATTGCAGAAGAGTCGTGACTGTGGCAGGGAGGATCATTGGTGCAGGCTGTCGGCGATGGGGGGATATGTGGGGAGGGGTGCACCTGGGGCATGCCTCTATGGAATATAAATATGTTCAAATGGTCATGCCTTGGTGGATGGAGACCCACACAATAACCAAAAGAATATTGAATTCCCATCCTGGGGAGTCCTGCTACATTCTCTAATAGAGTGGCAAGAATCCCTAGAGTACATGGGCAGTGCCTATAGAAGGAGGACAGACCAATATGCCAGACCATTGATATTGATGCTTGTACTTATGAACCTTGTTGTTGTGAAATTGAAACTTAGCCTAGTATTATATATTGCCTAAGAGTTACCTCCTGAAAGCCTCCTTGTTGCTCAAATGTGGTCTCTCTCTAAGCCAAACTCAGCATATAAACTCACACCTTCCCCTGGCATGGGGCATGACTTCTAGGGATGAGCCTCCCTGGCACCGAGGGATTATTACCAAGTGACAACTAGCAATGCATTTGGAAAAAGACCTTGCCCAAAAGGGGGATATATTAAATACCAATGAGTTTTTATGGCTAAGAGGTTTCAAAGTGAGTCAGAAGTTCATTCCAGAGGTTACGTTTATACACGTCTCAGGAGACTCTCACTGACTGCCACAGTAAATAGTGCTTCAAGCATGGTTGCTCCTGAGAACTCTAGAGACATCTAGACACTATAGGTAGGACAGAAAACCCCAGGAATTCAGCACCCTATCAGTGGGCCTTACTTTGGAATATATGATATCCTATCCCCCCAATGTATCAGAATTGGACTCATTTATAATTTTCCTACACACAATTCTTATGCCCCTTTTATTCGAACCTATAATTAGCACTATACCCATTAAATATGTGTCCCAGAGACTTAAATCTTCCAGCTGTTCATACGATGGTTGAGCCCTGAATCTCAGCAGAGTGGCAGGCAACACCTACCCTCCAATTCATCAGACTCACCCAAAAAACTAACAGAAGGGTGATGACAGATAATGCCCATCCCCCAAAACAGAGCATCTACAACAGCAAGCAAGACAGTTCCACCCACCTGCCCCGTGGGATCTAAGCCCCCTCTCAACCGGAAGCAGAGTGGGCATCACCATCCCCAAATGGTCAATATTGAGGAATGAACAAACATAAGGGGGGAATGCAACTATGGACAAAAGTAGTCTTATTATTAGTCTAGTAATGGAAGAATTTGTAACATTGATATAAAAGCAGCGGTCACCAGAGATTCTGAGGGGAGGGAGAGGGAAAAATAGCTGTAACATGGGGCATTTTGGGGACAATGGAATTGTTCTGCATGGCACTGCAATGACAGACACAGGCAATGTACAGATACATTTTGTCAAAACCTATAAAATTGTGTGGTGCAAAGTGTTAACCATAATGTAAACTATAGCCATGCTTAGTAGCAATGCTTCAATATGTGTTCATCAATTGTAAGAAATGTACCACACTAATGAAAGATGTTGTTAATGGGGAAAAGTGTGGGAGGGGAAGGGGATGAGATATATGGGAATCCCCTGTATTTTTGATGTTAACATTTATGTAATCTAAAACTTCTTTAAAAATAATAATTAAAAAAATAAAAGGGACAAAAAAGAAGGCAAAGGAGCCAGTTAATATAGCCAATAGAGGTCAGCATCTGGAGGTACAGAGCACAATGGAGACAAGTGAAAAGTGGATCTGGAGGGGCAAATAGAGAGTACTCAGCATAGGCATTTTATGCAGAGAGAGCCATATGGGCAAAGGAATGAGAGCAAGAAATAAGAAGCAGAAGACTAGTTTAATGTGACTAATTTGTAGTGTGCATGGGGGCAGGTGAGGGTAGGGTGCTAGAGTACAGAAGATGTGAAAGAATTATGGATAGACTGTTTGAATTCCAAATGATTAGATTTGCAAACTGAGAGTCCATGAGCCGATTTTGGCCTGCAAAAGTCTTTTTAAAAAAATATACAGGGAAGCAGATGTGGCTCAAGTGACTGGGCTCCCATCTACTATATAGGAGATCCAGGGTTCAATTCCCGGGGCCTCCTGGTTAAAATCAAGCTGGCCCACATGGCGAGCTGGCCCGAGTGGAGAGCTGGCCCACATGGAGTGCTGGCCCATGCAGGAGTGCTGGCCTGCACAAGAGTGCTGGCCCGCATGGAGTGCTGGCCCATGCAGAGAGCTTGGCGCAGCAAGATGATGCAACAAAGAGACAGAAGAGAGACACTAAGAGACACAGCAGACCAGGGAGCTGAGGTGGCACAAGAGACTGAGCAACCTCTCTCCACTCTGGAAAGTCCCAGGATCGGTTCCTGGTGCTGCCTAAAGAGAAGACAAGCAGACACAGAAGAACACACAAAGAGCAGACAGTGAGCTCAAAAACAATGAGGAGGGGGAGTAAATAAATAAATAAATCTTTTAATATATATATATATATGTTTTGTTTGTTTGAATGTGATTATCTTTAGATAACCATATGGACTCCACAGGTACCACCACTTGCCTTTGTCTCACACTTGGTCTATCTCACTTTTTTTTATTACTCTCTTTTCTCTGAAGGCATTTGAGAGAAGAACCCATTTTAGAGCATGTCCAGTGGAGGGCAAAGTATATGGATTTGGAAACCATGTCAAATTAGGAAGAGTTAAGGAAACTAAGTCATTAAGCCTTAGAAAAGAGATGGCTTAGAAGGACAAGACGGCTTTCTTCAAGCCAGCCAAAAGCTAAGATAAAGAAGAGGGAGCAGGTTTATTTTGTGTTGGCCCTTCATTCATTTCACAAATACTTATTGTGACCTCTATATACCAGGCTGTGACAGAACTGCTCCAGATGGCAGAATAAGGACCAAGGGGTAGAAGTTTCAGGAATGCAGATTTAGACTCAGTATAGTGTTTTTTAACCATTTTTGAGTCTCAGAACCCTTTGAATCTGATAAAATGTATGGATCCTCTCCCCAGAAAGATGTACCTATGCACATGCATGCAAAAATCCACATGCAATTTATGGAGGTTCATAGACCCAGTGAAGCCCATACATGGACTCCAGGCTAAGAATCCTTGGAGAACACACCAGCCATACAATGGATAACTATGCAGCAAATGAAATGAATTAGGTAGACATCAAATAAGAAAAAAGGAAGGTACAAAATGGCATAGTTTTCTTTAAAGGATGGCACACATACACAGAGATATGTGTGTATAATATATAAGTTATCCGTAGAAAAAATACACAATAAACTGGTAAAAGTGATTGCTTCCAGGAGGAAAACCTGGTGGCTGGAGGACAGAGGTGAGACTTTGAATGACATGAGTTGCTTTTGGTGGATTTCAGCAGAGGAATGAAATGATGTGACTTATATTTTAAAGAATTTGTGCAATAATCCTAGTTAAAAAAATGAAGGTGGCTTGGAATAGAGTGGTAGCAGTGGAGGTGTTGAAATTTACTTTCCACTACTTGCCCCTTGAACATTTTGTATCATGTATATCTAATACCTTTTATGTATTATGTAAAACTATTAAGTATAAAATAGGCTCCTTGGCAAAGTTCTTTCTAGGAATTAAATACCTTCAACTATGGAACATTTTGTTTCATAATGTATGGAACTCCCTGAAAGTCCTCACATGAAGACTAAATGATCACATGCCAGGAATGTGGTATTAAGGATTCATGAACTGGCAGGAGGGTAACTTTGGATGATGAATGATATTCGTTCTCACTTTAAGATGCCAGGAGCTACCAACTCCCATTACACTTATAATCATTAATTTATTAATTTAACAAATATTTATTGAGCACCTATTATGTACCAGGCACTGTGTTACATACTGGGGATACAACAGTGAACACAAAAAAATCCTTGTCTTAATGAAGTTTACATTCTAGTGGGTAGAGCTAGACAATAAACAAAAAGCAAATATTAACATATCAGAAAAGTATAAGTGCTTCAGAGAAAAATTAAATAGGGCAAAGTTTATTAAAAAGTATGCCGGGGGTGGCACTTTTTAAATAAGGTAGTCAAGAAAATATGACCGATAAGGCGTATTTGCACAGAGACTTGATGGAAGTGAGTGAATAAGCCTGTGGGCAAAGAACATTCCAGTTGGAGAGAACAGCAAAGATCCTCTGGGAGTTTGCTTGGTGTATCTGAGAAACAGCAAGGAGGTCATATGGCTGGAGCTGACAAAGTAAGAAGAGGCGGTCAGAGAGGTAATGGAGAAGTATAAGGACTTTGGCTTTTACTGTGAGCAATATGAAAAGCCACAGGAGGGTTTTGAGCAGAAGCGTGACATGATCTGATTTACATTTTTAATGAATTTTACAATAATCCAAGTAAAACATGATGCCGGCTTGGACTAAGTTGGTAACAATGGAGATGATGAGAAGTGGTTAGGTTCTCAATATATTTTAAAAGATTCAGCCAATAATATTGCTGATAGATTGGATGCAGGGCATGAGAGAAAAAGGGCAGTCAAGGAAGACTCCAAGGCTTTGGCCTGAGCAACCCGAAAAATGGATAAAGAAGACTGTGGAGAAGTAGGTATAAGGAAAATACCTTTGGTTTTGGAGAATTTTGAGTTAAGATGCTAATTCGGCATCCTCATGGTCAGCGAGATGAGAAGGAACCTGTAAAGATACTAAGAAAGAGTAGCTAATGAAGTAGGGGAGAACCAAGAATTTGGAAGCCAAGCGAAAAAAAATGTTTCAAGGAGGGAGTGATCAACTGTGTCGAATGCTGCCATTGTGTAAAATAAAATGAAAATGGAAAAATGACCATTGGATATAACACTGAAGAGATATTGTTGACCCTGACATGAATCATTTTGGTGGGTATGTATGCAAAAGAGTGAATATATTGATGGACATGGAATCTAAGCTAGGTAAAGAAGAAAATGAGGATACAATGGGGTTGAGGGTCAGTACTCCACAGCTCAGCACATAATTGTTCTCTTGTTACTTTTGTGATCTAAGGCCTGTAAAGTGTCCATTCCTTTCAGCAAGTAGGAGGTCACTAGTGCCTCTGGAGCCGTGTTCTCATAATTGTGTTCCTCAGACCACTAGCCTCTCAACACCATTCCTATGAGTGACATCACATAAATTTAGAAAACCCTGTATACTACACCCCCCTCAGAGATTCACATTTTCCATGAACATATAAGGACCCTGAATATTCTTGCGATTGGAAAATCTGTTCACATTGATGAATCCAGTGGTTCACAATCTTGCTTGTTCACAGACCTCTTCTTTATGTGACCCCTATTAACATCCATCCTCAGGGACTAGTGCTACACGGAACACACTTTGAGAAATACTTCCTTAGTGTGCATGTTGGGGATAGAAGCTGAGTTTATTTTTAATGGGCCAATGAAAGTTTATTTTATAGGTTTCTGAATATACCTTTAAAAATCAATTTTATTGATAAATATTAATGAAGCATATAATCCATCCAAAGTGTACAATCACATAGTTGTACATTTGGTATAATCACATAGTTGTACATTCATCACTTCAATCATTATTAGAGTATTTTCATTATTTCAATAATAATAGTAAAAAACAAAAACCAGACAAACCAAAAAAGCTCTACCCCTTAATAATCACCTCTCAATCTCTATGCTTCGCCTTCCATACATAGCTGCTATTCCGTTTCTGTCTTTCTAATTTATTTGTATTTATATTTTGTATAGATGGAGTAAAACAATATGTAATACCTTTCACCTAGTTTCTTTCACTTAGTATATTTTCTTTTTTACACTTAATGGAAGATTATTAATATATTACTATACACTACTGTCCATATTTTGCTTTGGTTGTACTTTTGCCTGATATTAACATCTTGTAACATTCATGTACATTTGTTCAGTTTCAAAAAAACAGTCTTATATATGCAAAATTACCCATAATCATATTTCACACGAGGTTTAGCCATGCTATACAGGACCACGTTACATTTTTTAGCTTTCCTTCTAGTAATATATATGACCATAGACTTTCCCTTTCAACCACTGTCATACCCATATATGCTAAGATATGCTTTCACCATTTCTATTAATTTCCAAAGATTTACAAACAACCTTTTTACCAATTCTGCACAGATTAACCCTCAACTTTCAATTCTCTAACCTCATTCTATTTTCTGGTGACCTATATTCTAGTTATTAACTCCATGTGTTTACACAATATCGGTTTAGTTCATAATAGTGCAATCATGCAGTATATGTCCTAGTTGCCTGGCTTGCTTCACTCCACATAATGTCCTCCAGGTTCATCCATGTTGTCATATGCTTCACGACTTAATTTCTTCTTACAGCTGCATAATATTCCATTATATGTATATACCCCATTGTGTTTATCCATTCATCGGCTGATGGACACCTGGGTTGTTTCCATCTTTCGGCGATTGTGAATAATGCCACTATGAACATCGTGTGCAGATGTCCGTTCGTGTCACTGCTCTCAGTTCTTCTGGGTATATACTTACTAGTGGTATTGCTGGGTCACATGGCAAATCTATATTCAACTTCCTTAGGAACTCCCAAACAGTCCTTTACAGTGGCTGTACCATTCTACATTCCCACCAACAGTGAATAAGTGCTCCTATCTCTCCACAACTTTTCCTCTCCAAAACTTGTAGTTTTCCATCTTTTTAATAGAGGCCATTCTAATAGGTGTGAAATGATATATCATTGTAGATTTGATTGGCTTTTTCCTAATTGTTAGGGATGTTGAACATTTTTTTATTTGTTTTTTACACCATTTGTATTTCTTCTTTGGACAAATGTCTAGTCAAGTCTTTTGCCCATTTTTAAATAGGGTCATTTGTTCCTCCCCACCCCCCACCCGAGATGGCTCCCTCATCTGTTTGCTTGTTGTTTTTGCTCGTTGTTTGTGCTCGTTGTCTGCTCGCTGTTTTTTGTTTGTTTGTTGCTCATTGTCTGCTCATTGCCTGTTTGTTTTTTCCTTAGAAGGTACTGGGAATTGAACCTGGGACCTCCCCTGTGGGAGGTGGGCACTCAGCTGCTTTAGCCACATCCGCTCCTTGCTTGTTTTGTTTTTTTGCTCATTGTTTGCTCATTGTCTTGCTCGGTTTTTTTTGCTCTATGTCTGCTCGTTGTCTGATCATTGTTTGTTTTTCTTCTTTAGGAGACACTGGGAACCTAACTTGGGACCTCCCATGTGGGAGGCAGGCACTCAACTGCTTGAGCCACATCTGCTCCCCTCATTTGTCTATTGTTGAGTTGTAGCATCTCTTTATATATCATGGATATTAAACCATTATAGGATATATGGTTTCCAAATATTTTCTCCCATTGAGTCGGCTGCCTTTTCACCCTTTTTGACAAAGTCCTTTGAGGTGCAAAAGTGTTTAATTTTGAGGAGGTCCCATTTATCTATTTTTTCTTTTGTTGCTCATGCTTTGGGTGTAAGGTCCAAGAAACCACCACCTACCACAAGATCTTGAAGATAGTTCCCTACATTTTCTTCTAGTAGTTTTATGGTCCTGGCTTTTATATTTAGGTCATTGATCCATTTTAAGTTGATTATTGTATAGGGAGTGAAATAGGGGTCCTCTTTTATTTTTTTGGTTATGGATATCTAGTTCTCCCAGCACAATTTGTTAAAGATACTGTTTCATACCAGTAACGTGGACTTGGTAGGTTTGTCAAAAACCAGTTGGCCATAGTGGTGAGGGTCTGTTTATGAACTCTCAAGTCTATTCCACTGATCAATGTGTCTATCTTTATGCCAATACCATGCTATTTTGACCAACGTAGCTTTGTAATATGTTTCAAGGTCAGGCAGTGAGAGTCTTACCACCTTGCTGTTCTTTTTCAGGATGTTTTTGGCTATTTGGGTGCCCTTTCCTTTCCAAATAAATTTGGTAATTGCCTTTTCTATTTCTGTAAAGTAGGCTGTTGGAATTTTGATTGGTATTGCATTGAATTTATAAATCAGTTTGGGTAGAATTGACATCTTCAAGATATTTAGTCTTCCAATCCATGAACACAGAATGTCTTTCCATTTTTTTTAGGTCTTCTTTGATTTCTTTCAGTAGTGTTTTGTAGTTTTCTGCAATAGGTCCTATACTCCTTTGTTTAAATTGATTCCTAGGTATTTGAGTCTTTTTGTTGCAATTGTAAATGGTAATTTTTTTTCCTGATTTCCTCCTCAGATTGTTCAAAACTAGTGGACAAAAAACATTGCTGATTTTTGCATGTTGATCTTGCATCCTGCCACTTTGCTGAACTCATTTATTAGAAAGAGTAGCTTTGTCAGACATTTCAGAATTTTCTAAAT
>JAQZBX010111409.1:0-10279 GCA_029593785.1 Cabassous unicinctus
CCCCAGGTGCACGGCCTACCTGCCCGTCCTGGCTGCAGGGCCCTTGTGTCCAGGTGTCCCCACTCACTGGGTTAGCCGGTGGGAGGCACTGGAGGGAGGCGAGAGAGTGGGAGCAGGCATGGCTGGGGTCTCCTTCCCGCTCTCTGCTTGGGTGTGTGTGGCCACGGCTCCCGCCAGATGCCATCTCCTCCTGTGGCCCCAACCTGTGGGAAAGCCCTCTTCTGTGTGCCGGCCCGGGAGTGGTTTCCCACAGCTGGTGTCCCTGGGGTGCCCCGCCACGCCCTGTTTGGCAATGGGTGCTCCGTTCTTCCATGAAGCTACCTGGTGTTTTCTTAGAGTAGAATTAAGTGAAAAGAGAAATTTTCAATGCCCATCTCACTACCAAAAGTCAGAAGACAGCCTGGAGGGACAGGTATTTCTTAGCCTCGGCCTGTCGACTCATTCCTGTGCCGCACCTGGTACAGGAGGCATCTGACTCTGCAAACCTTGATTTGAGTTTTCAGAACTGTTCTCCTGAGGTGGTGCCTACGAAAGATCAGCACCTCTTAGCTGAGCTTCCTGGGCTTCCTGATGGTCTCACCACTGCGACCTTTTCTGCCCTTGGCAAACTGACATGGTTTTGAGATTCCCAACCAAGAAAAGAAAATTGTCGCAAGTCTCTCCCCTATCCCTTGTCCGTGAGCTGTTGAGCGTGTGCCTCCTCTGAGAACTGGGAAAATACTCTTAACGAGGAGGTGAGGCCACTCCGAGCTGCCCAGGACAGCCAGAGAGGCCCAGCCACCCCCTCCCAGGCGCTACTGGGCTTCGTTGTGTTGAGCTTCAGGCCATGCTTAGAAACTGGGAGACATTCCGAATGCTGTACCCCATCCTCGGCTTGTTCTTCAAAGGGCTAGAGGGACACACACCTAAGCAGAGGGAGGTGGAGCGAGAGACACCGCCTCTCTGGGACTGTGGATTTGAACCCTGTCTTCGTGGGCTGGGCCTAATGAGCTTCCAGGCAAGTGGGTTTCCAGTGTCCTTTTGCTCCCCTGGTGACGTTTAAGAGTGATGCCGTGGAAAACGCCAGTCCGCCCCGCCCCTTGCCGCTTGTACGTGAGAGCCCCCGCCGCCGTGAGCTGCCCGGCTGCTGCTCCCAAATCCTTTCTCCAAGGCCAGCATCTTTCTTGCTGGCAGTGATCAAGCCGTAATCCTGAGCCTATGGAGAGTCGTGATGTTTGGCTTTCATTCCCTGGGCATGACCTTCCTTTAAGAACGTACATCAGGTCACGTCGCTCTGCTCAGAACCGTCTAGGGGCTCCCGCCTCGCTCCGGGTCAGAGCGTGTCCTCGCGGGTCTAGAGGGCGGCACCATCTGGCCCCTGCTCCCGTGCTCACCCTAACTCATCATCCGCCTCCCTGCACTTCCGCAAACATGCCGGTCTGCTCTCGCCTGGGGCCTTTGCGCTGACGGCTCCCTCCCCTGGGACACTTTTCTCTTAAACATCTTGCTTTTCCTCTTTCCTTAGGTCTCAGCTCAGCTGTCACCTTATCAGAGCCGCTTTCCCCGGCCACCCTATTGGAAAGCACGGCCCCGCCGCAGTCCTGCAGAGACGTCCCCGCCACTCTCCGTTCCCCTCACCCTGACTTACACTCTTTACAGCATGCGTCACATTGGGCACCATGCAGATCTACTTGTCCTTGTTTATTGTCTGCCTCCCTGTCATGAAAATATATGCCTAGCTCATAGTAGGCGCTCAATAAATATTTCTTTATTAAATGAATTCCATTATTTAAATGAGACCAGGTAAGTGTCTATGACATGAGGGCATAGAAATACTTATTCTTTAGCTGACATTGTAGTTCAGAACATCCTGTGATGGGAATAATGACTGATGGCATATCGAAAATCTCTAGCCTGGGCTATTAGATCTTTTCTCTTCTATTTCCCTCCCCTCCCCTCCCCTCCCCCCTCCTCTCTGCTCTTGTCCTTTCCTTTTCATTGTATCTTCTGCTGGAGGTAGAGGAAATCCTGTTTTACCAGCAGAAGGGGACCCAAGTTTATGTTGTGTGATAGGAAGTACTCTTCCTCTTAACATTTTTAAAAAACTTTTATTTTGAAATACTTTCAAACTTACAGGGTAGTTACAAAATAAGACAAACCCTGTACAGAGAACTCCAGCATACCCCACTCCCAGATACCAAGATCTCATTTTAACATTTTACCGCAGTTGCCATTTCTACCTATCAATCCGTCTTCTGCACACTTGAGTGCAGGCTGCACACACCATGCTCCTTGAACACGTCTTACTGCCGTGCACATTTCCCGAGAACAGGGATATTTACTCATGTACCCACCTTAGTGCACTATCAAGTTAAGCAACGGAACAATGGTATAAAGCTTACCGTCTGCAGTCCCGTTTTCTCCCCATATGTTGCAATAATATCCTTTGAACCTTTTCTCCTCCTTTGCTAGATCCCATCCAGGATCATGTGTTGCATTTAATTGTCATTGTCTCTTTAGGTGCTCTTTAAAAAAAAAAATTCTGGGGGCATATATACAGCATAAACTTTCCCGTCTCAACCACTCCCAAGCAAACTATTCAATGGGATTAATCACCTTCACCGTATTGTGGCACCCTCGCCACCTTCCATCTGTAACTTTCCCACCTCCCCAAACAGGAGCCCTGCACCCATCATGCATCAGCTCCCCATCCCCTGCCCCCTCCCCTGGAAAGCTGTCCTCTAAAGTCTCTGGGCTTCCGTGTTCTCCGATGTTTCCTCTGCAGTTACCATGGGGCTTAAGCTTAACATCCTAAGTCTATAAGAAGCTCATTTGCTCTGACACCAGCATAACTGCAATAGCACACAAACCGTGTTCCTTCCCTCCATCTCCCAATTTATGCAGTTCTTGTCACAAATTACGCGTTTATGTATTATGAGTTCCAAACTACTGATTTCTCATTACATTTTATGCATTTGCCTTTTAAGTCCTGTGGAAGTAAAAAGTGAAGGTACAAACCAAAAATACAGCAGTTCTGGCATTTATATTTGCCTGTGTTGTTTCCCTCACTGGAGATCTTTATTTCTCCATGTGTCTTCAATCTGCTGTCTAGTGTCCTTTCCTTTAAACTTGCAGAAAATACTCCCTTTACCATCTCTTGTGGGGCTGGCCTAGTGGTGATGAACTCCCTCAGTTTCTGCTGAACTGGGATGTCCGAATCCTTCCCTCATTTTTGGAAGACAGTGTTATAGAATTTGTGGATGCCTTTTTTTTTTTTTGGCTTCAGCACTTTGTTTGTCCTCCCACTACCTTCTTGCATCCATGGTTTCTGATGAGAAAGCGACATTTAATCTTATTGAAGCTTCCTTGTATATGACAGGGGTTGCTTCTCTCTTGTGGCTTTCAGAATTCTCTCTTTATCTTTGTCCAGTGACAATTTGATTATAATATGTCATGATGTGGATCTATTTGGGTTTCCTCCTGTTTGGAGTTCATTGAACATCTTGGGTGTGTATATTCATGTCTTTTGTTAAATTTGGGAAATTTTCAGCCATTACTTATTTGAATATTCTCTGTGCCTCTTTCTCTCTTTCTTCTCCTTCTGGGATTCTCATAATATGGATACTGGTATGCTCAATTGTGTCCCTCAGTTTCCTCAGGCTTTGTTAACTTTCCTTCATTCTTTCTTCTTTCTACTCTGCAGACTGAATGATTTCCATAGTCTGATCTTCAATTTCACCAATTCCTTCTTCTGCCAGCTCCAATCTGCTGTTGAACCCCTCTAGGGAATTTCCCTCTCTTTATTGATATTCTCTTTGTGTTCATTTTCCTGTCCATATTTCTTTGTCCATATTTTTCATCAGCTCTATAAACATATTTAGGATCATTAAAAAAATTCTTTGGTATGTCCCAGGTCTGGTCCACCTCAGTAATGGTTACTAGTGCTTTAATTTTCTCTTTTGCCTGGGCCATCACTTCCTGTTTCTTTGTGTGTTTTATAATTTTTTGTTTAAACCTGGACATTTTGATATTTTAAAGAGTTATTGCTGGAATTTAGACTCTGAGGTATCCGTTCCTTAAGCTTGTGTCCAGCTAGGGTTAAGACAGAGCTTTCCTTGAACAGGAGTTAATCAAATTAAAAGAAGGAAAAGACAGAAACACCTTTCCCACCCTTTGCAGATTGACCTCTGCAAGTGCTTTCCTTCAGGGCTTATCCATAAAATTAGTTTAAAGAATAGCTCCAGGCCAAGGCATGGGGCCTCCCTGGTCCTTCTGCAAATGTCTCATCTTGGGCATGCATGTGTGGTCCTTGGAACCCCCTGTTTCCATGGTTCCAAATATTCCCTCTTCCCTAGTAAGCAGTTTCCTACAGCCAACCATCCCTTGCCCCAGGCAGCCACCTGACTGCTCTCCCCCCAGTGTTCTGCAGGAGAGTTCCATGAGCCGCCTTCTACACACGAGTGCCTCAGGCCACCAGCAGACAGACTGAGCCAGACACTGTGAGCGTTCAGAGGTGCATGAAGGCTACCCTGCTCCCTCTGGAACCGGGACCGGAGGTCTGTACTAGGAGTGAGTGCAGGTGGCTCTGTGTTGAGCAGGTGGGGGGGCCAGCCAGGGGCCAGGAGGTCCTACTGCCTTTGAGTGGCCTTTTCATTTATCAGGTGCTCGCCCTATTACTGTATTTTTTAAATCTGTTTTCTGGATCTTTGAGAGAGAAGTTTCTGCTGGTTCTTGCTGGTTGTTTATGGCTTCTACAGGGAGAGGGAGCTCTGAAGCGCCTCACTCTGCCATCCTCTCCTCTTAGCATTTTCACAGAAACACGGGGTGATTTCCCCAAGTAGCCCGACCCCAGGATTTACTGCAGGACTGTGCTTTTCTAACACAAGGGCTCTGCTGGCCAGAAGCCCACCATCACGGAGCACTTGCTAAAAGAGTCTCAGACGGAGCTGCTGCGGCTGCAGCGACCCCTGGCAGCCATCTTGGCGCGGAGCCCCAGCTACCTCGAACCAAACACCCAAGGGGGTGCCTCGCTCTGCTTGAGAGCAAAGGGCTGGGGAGGAGGCTGGGGAGGGGGCTGGATGGGAGAGTCCGTTTCTCCCACTCTCCCAGAAAGCCTAGGCAGGAAACGGAAACGTGGATTTGCTTAGGATCTGAAATAGTCTTCAGTTATTCACATGTGGTTTCATCTTAGGCGGCTTTCTGCCCGCTATTCCATTGTGGTGATTTAGTTCGCACAAACCCCGCGCTTGCACAGGTTTAGGGGCAGATGCGACTCCGTGAGAGCAGTGAGACGCGGCCGCCTGCGCACCTGTCTGGGTTTTCTGCTCTGTGTGGCCTGTGGGCCCGTCCACTCCAGCAGCAAAGCTACACAGATGTTTAAATGATGGGTCCTCTTTCCACACCGCCCTGTGTCCTTTATTAACGTTCCACTTCATAAGGCTTCTAAAGTAGCCAGGTTTTATTTCAGATACAGCAAAAGTGATCATCTTTAGGTTTAGTTCAATGAGTGTTGATAAATAATAGTGCTTTGAGTAAAAAAGAAATAGTAACATATGCATATGGTAAAAAATAAACATTAAGCAAAGGTCAGAGGAGAGTCTCCTACCCTCAGAGAACGTCCCCGGCCCCTCTGCCAAGAGCGGTTGGCTCACACTGTTGGCTTCCGGAAAGAGCCTAACGCATGCCGGCGTCCTGCCGTGTGTGCGAAGGAGAGGATGCATGCTCACTACTCCCCCCACCAATACAGTTTAGAGAACGTATCGTGTTAACCCCTCATTGTTATTTAAACATATTTGGGGCGAGAGTGCACCACCTATTCATACCCTTTGCCAGTTTTCCCACTGGATTGTTGGTCTTTTTCCTACTAATCTGTAAGGTCTCTTCACATCTTAAGAAAACCAGCCCTTAGTTGTTAAGAGGCTGATTTGTGGCAGCCAATGCCTCAGAGCCCCTCACTCGACAGACGGCACCAGGTCCTGGGGAGGCCCCAGCAACAAACCACTCAAGTGAGGTACTCTGACCGCAGCCACTTAAATTTAAATTCCCAGATGCCAGTGGCGTCCGAGAGACGGCGGGCGTTTTGCGGACCTGGCTGCACGGCAGCCTGCACCTCAGTGGGACGGTCCAGGCGGTTTTCTGTCGCTCCTGGGTGTGACTGTCTCCGACACCGTGGCCCCCCATAGTCTCCTGCAGCCCCCCTGCGGCCCTGCGGGCGGAATCGGCCCCCGCGGCCCTGGGAGGCCAAGGTCGTGCCGTGACAGGAGCGCGTCCTTTGGCATTTGGCGCTAGGCGCTAGGGGTGGTGGGTAAGGCAGGAGGTTTAGAGTGTCCCCAGCCCAAAGCCCAGGCATCAGGGGGCCGTCAGTGTTTCTCACCAATTCACGGTCGGAACGGGACGTCTCGGGTCCGGAAAATCCCCCATAATGCGGCAAACAAAGTCATAAACAACCCTAGATGTCTTTTTCCTTTTTGAGTCAAATCAAATGGAATTGATCAGAATTCCTGTGCTCCCAGGACCAGCTCTGGAGGAGGATCCAGCAGCAAGGACCTGTTACAGCTCTAATGAAAGAAACCTGGTGGAGAAAACTTGCAATTATCAATAGAATAATGTGATCAATCGTGCCAGGGGAAAGACTTTCCCTTCTATTCTCTCGAAAGAAAATAATGCTACAGAATCATTGTCATATGAAGAGGTTTTCAAAGAGCATGCAGCCCAAAAGTGTAAAAACCCCACACACTTAGTATCAGAGTTGTGGCAGGCAGTTAGTTAACACAGATATAATGTTATTTTTCTGGATTTTATGATATTTGTGGGATTTGTCAGCTTTTAAAAATCTGGAAATTATTATAATTTATTCCCTCATTCTTCGTAATTAAGCACCTTTGTACTGAATCTTGTGTTGGTGTTTTCTGCATTTTATTTCCATTAAGCATGGTCCCCAGATTGAAAACGTTTCAGGGCGTACAGAATTGCATCTGCACTGAAGTCTGAATTACGTGTTGCAAATATTCTCAGTTTCCTGCTTTCCTGTTGATTTCATATGTGGCATTTTTTTTTTCATTGTGCAGAAGTTTTAAATTTTCATGAAGTTGAATTTAATCAGCCTTTTTATTATGATTTCTGGGTTTTGTGTCTTGCACAGAAAGTCCTTTCTTCCAAAATAACGGGAAAAAAATCCATGGTTTCCTGTAGGACATTTAATTTTCCCATTATATATTTAAGTTCCTGATTCATCTGGAATTGATTTGGGCATAAGAACTTTTTCCGTATTTATCTGATTTTCTGAATATCATTTATTGAATAATGTAACTTTTCTCATTGATTAGAAGTGCCACTGTATCGCATAGTAAATTCCCATATGCAATTAGCTCCAGTGCGGATGACCAGTTCTGCTCTCTCGATCTACCTGTCCACGCGCCAGGACTGAACAATTTTAATTGCCCTGATCTTTGTGATACATTTTAGCATCTACTGGGGCCGAGTCTCATTTCAACACTCTTCATTTCTCGCAACAAAAAAATGTCCCGGTTATCCTTTCATGCTGGCATTTCCATATGAAGCTTGGAACAAGGGTCTACAAATCTGGAAACTCCTGCTACGTCTTCTGTAGTAGCATCGAGTCTTTAAGTGGATTGAGGGAGAACTTGGCCAAGCCTGGGGCTCGCCTTTCTCTGCTTTTCCTTTCTGGCTCCGCAGTAGCTAAAGCCTCCTCCGTCTATAGCTCTCACATTCTGCTCCACTTCATTTCTAGGTCTGTCTGTCTTTTTGGACACTGTTACAAATGGATTTTTTCCTTTCGTTATATTTCCTAAAGGGCTGTGTTCATAGATAGGAAAACTATTAATTTTTGTATATTAGTATTATTCCCCCAAATAATATGCCACAATGTACAAATAATATGCAGATACACAGACATATTTTAAGGACTTATTTACTTATTTATTTTCTTTTATCCATTTTAACCCGCACCCCCCCGCCCCGTTTTTGATGTTTTGTGTCCATTCACTGGGCAACTCTCTGCGTCTGCTTCCTGCCCTCTCTTCTCATCCTTCTCCTCCTGTCTTCACCGGGATTCAATCCTGGGAACCTCCGATGTGGGAGAGAGGCGTTCTGCCACCTGCGCCACCTCAGTTCCTGGTTTTTTGGCGCGTCTCGTCTTGGCTGTCCCGTGTGTCACTCTCCCGTTACGTCGTCATCTTGCTGCGTGGCTCGTGGGGCCTGGCGCACCCGCTCGTGGGGCCTGGTGGCGCACCCACTCGCGGGGCCTGGGGGCGCACCCGCTCGCGGGGCCTGGTGGCCCGCACGCCTTCTATATTTTTTTCTTTTATTTTACCGGGAGGCCCCAGGGATTGAACCCAGGTCCCTCCATATGCGAGATGGACGCCCAACCACCCGAGCCACATCTGCCCCCCACAAATATATTTTTTCTGTGAACAAAAGCAAGAGGCTCTTCTATTTGGTTATAGAATACACATAAGTTCTCTATATAGTCTTCTCTTCTACTCCAGTCTCCCCTGGAGCGGGCTTTCCGATGGTTCCGAGCCTTCCAGGTAAACGGCCGTCGTCTCCCGGCACCGCGTGCCTTGTGGGCTGCTAGTGGTCAGTGCATCGAGCAGTCCCTGACGGACTGTCGACAGTGCCGAGCGTGTAATGAACACCGCCTGCAGGGCCGAGGTGGCCACTCGCAGCCGCTGGCCTTGGGCCCGGCCTGACGGAGGAGCCGCCGTGCTTCGCGGAGGCGCCCGTGGTCAGGGCCAGCACAGACCTGCTTTTAGCCCTGAGACGATGGCACAGCTTTGCTGCCGAGCCCTCAGAAGCGCCGCGAGCTACAGGACTGGCGTTTTCCTTGGCAGCAGCTCTAAATGGAAACTGCCGTTGTGTTGTCTCCAGATGCAGGACTGGAAAACTTTGAATGGAATGATGTAGCTTCGCATCTGGTGCTTATCTGGCATCTGGCAAATGCTCATTGCATCCAGGACCAAAAATAAACCCAAATGGTGAATTATTTATAGGAGAGTTTAATAGCATGTTAGACCAAGGTAATAGCAGGGACTTGGGGGCATCAATGACCTGGTCAGGAGGGTGCTGGCTGCTCATCACAAGCACCGAAGGGCTTGGCGCTTGTGATTTCTTCAAGGTAGCTGGTCTCAGCCGTGGCAGCTCATTTTCCAGAGCCGGACGAGTCCTTCCTTCCGTTCTGAGCATTCGTCATAGAAGCAGAATGGCTCTGTCCGCAGCAGGCGTAACCTAGGAGGATATCTATGGAATGGTTTTGTGTGTTTCATATTCCAGTATTTTATGTATGAAATTCTCCAAATTCTTATGAAATTAGAACATGATACCAAGAGACGCAATCTCTGATTCCTTTCTCGATTCAACAGTGTAGCTTTCAGCAGGTGTGGTCTCCTCTTCGGGCCTCGGCTGGTCAGTCCACTAAATGTCCTTGGCTGTCACCAAGACCCTGGAGTGAGAGATTCTAAAAATACGAAATTCCGTAACGAGGACACAGGAGCTTAACTCTGGCCTCAGCACAGCCACGGACAGCCGTGGCCGAGAGCGGGGAGGACTCAGTGTCTTGAAAGGGAATACGTTTGTAGCTCAATTGCTTCTGAACTTTGGATGTTGTGCCTGTTAGGTCTCCGGGATTGCTTCAAAAATTACCTCTGTTCCTAACGTAGAAAAGTGCGGCCGCTGTGGGAGGCAGCATGGTGGCTCCTCAGGAAGGTGAGTACAGAATCACCATGTGGCCTGGTGCTCCCTGCTGAGCACATACTAGAGGAGGTGAGGACAGGGACCCAAACAGACACCTGTGGACCAATGGTCCTAGCAGCGCTGTTCACAGCAGATGAAAGGTGGAAGCACCCCAAGTGTCCAGCAACAGACGAATGGATAAGCAAAATGTAGGATGTGCACAAAACAGAGTAGTATTCAGCCCTAAAAAAGAATGAAGTCCTGATACATGCCACTACATGGATGCCTCTTGGAGACTTCATCCTGGGTGAGATAAGCCAGGCACTATACGACAAATATTGTACAATCCCACTTATAGGAAATGTCTAGAAAAAGCAAATTGTATGGAAAATAGGTGAGTGGTTACCAGGGGCTGTGGAGAGGGGGCAGAGGAGTTATTGCTCAGTGGGTGTAGAGTTTCTTTTTGGGGGCTGTCCTGGTTTCCTGGCTCCTAAAACAAATACCACACAATGGGTTGGCTTAAACAATGGGAGCACATTGGCTCACAGTGTTGAGGCTAGGAGAAGTCCAGAATCAAGGGGGCAGCCAGGCCATGCTTCCTCCCTGAAGA
>JAQZBX010111410.1:0-10285 GCA_029593785.1 Cabassous unicinctus
TGCAGGGGCTGGAAATGTGGATTTTGTCATCCACTAGCTGAGAGGGTCTAAAGGAAGTCCAGGGGCTACAAGGAGGTTAAACCTCAATTCTGAGAGGAAGGTTTTACCAACTAGCAAAGCTTATAGGACACAACAGCTTACACCTCCACAAACTCCAAATCACAAAGTGCACCCTTATCAAACTCAAGGAAGCATGTTATTAATTAAAATTTAAGATTGAACTCTAACATGGAGAGAAGAGCTAGAAAGCTTACTTTCAAGATAAAAGCAATTACACGTTAAAGAAATCCCTGTGGAAAAGTTTAACAGCTCAATTACCATAACAGAGAACTTCTGTTCAATGAAGTGAGGAGGGCCTGGACGCAGCAGAAGGTGGTTCCCATCAAATTCATTCTTCCCCTTGGCTTTTTAATATAGAAAAGGCATGAAAGTCCTACTGTCTGCAAATTATTTTTCTAAATTGTGCAGGGTCTCACCGGGCTCCCTGCTGTCAGTTGCATGGCACGTCCAGGTGGCCCTAAGCTGAAAAGTGACCTGTCCTTCCTTTCTCCACAGCTGTCCTGCTCCCTGAGGCCTCTGCTGTCCCTGCTCCTGGGCCAGACCTTCCTAGACCCACCCTCGCTCCTCCCTTCCATGAAGGCTGTGTGGCTGGGAGGCTGACAATTCCACCTCCCTTTACTAAGGAGATCAAATCTACATGGAGGTTCTGTCTGGCTGAGGACAGCTAAGTCTGATGGTTCCCCTCCATACAACTAAAGTAAAAAATAAAGTAAAATAAAAACAAAAGATCAATGTCTGTTGGAACCCATAGACCACAATGTGCCTGGCCCTCGGAGCGGTGACCAAGGCTCTGTCCCCGGCCCCATCTCCCCAGCCCCGGGCGCAGCCCTCCACTCACCCTCCCCTCCCACCCACCCCTCCACTTTCCCCCAAGCATGTTGCCTTGTTCCTTTCACTCCTGTGAGAGCAGCACGTGCTGAGCCCAGCTCCAGCCCTGCCCTGGCTCTTCACTGTGAGGTCTCCTGCCCCACTACACACCTGGGACTCACTTTCCCCTTCTTGGGAGCCACCCACAGAAGATGCTTCCTAGGCCCAAATCTCATCTATGGTGTTATCCAAATTCACTTTTATTTCACATCTGACCTTTTGCCCAGACAGGGACAAGCCATCCCCTTGTCACACTGAGGCTGAGCATCAGGCTTCACTTGGCATAGAAGCAGGCAAGGCTGGTGGCTGTGTGACTTGGGACCAAGAAAGGTTAAAAGCAGGAAATATAGGCCTTTGGGGAGTAAAAAGTTTGACCTGGGCCAGGTCTTGCAGTGGGTGCTTGTGGGTGGGAAACCCCCCACTCTGCTCTGGGTGGAGGTTCCCATGGTCACTGATGAGGCCTTAGGTGCTGTGGCCAGTGGATATTGGTGACTGTGTGACTTGGTACTAATAATAGGTAAGCCATGACGTAGGACTGTGGGGCCCTGGACGAATGAAGTTTTCCCTAAGTACCCTACAGAGAGAGCACCAGAGTTAGAGAATGTCCTAGAACATTGATGAAAAAGCCCTATGAGTCTCAGCCTTTGGGAACCATGTGGAGAATGGTGGGTGTGGAGATGAGTGATGATTTCCACCTTCACCTGCCCAGGTATTAAACACCTCCGCAAATAGAGGGTGACTCTAAAAGATAGGCTTAGGTTCCTATGAAACTTAAAATAGCCTAAGATAGTCCAGACTGAAAATAATTCTGTCTATAATAAGAACAAATAGTGTGACAACTAAGAGAAAATCCTGCCTTGAAATGTACAATATAAATAGGCATAAAAATACAAATTTTACTTAGGGAGACCAAGGCTGACTTCATAAAATAGACAGCATGGTTACAGTATTTCCTGGTAAATGGTAAGTCTAATAGAGCTGGTAGTTTCTCCTAAATCAGTAAAGTAAATTCCTTTCTAAATTCTAAACGTTTTGCATGTCTTTTTGAAAGAGTACTGGATTGCCATCTTTTGAGCAAGTCTCTGAGCGATTTTGCTTCCTGAAAAATACCCCTTAGGTGCAGCTTCCCGAAGCAGGTCTCCATGGCCTTGCCAGCAGCCCACCTGGCTCCCTCTTCTGATGCCTGAATGATGGAAAACGTGTGTATTGGCATTTTCCAGGATCCTCTCGTGGTGCCAACACCTTAGCTTGTAGTTTGTGCACATGCTTGCAGCTCAAAGACCCCTCTGGGAGTGAGAAACTGTTTATTAACAGCACCTGGTGTTTCAAATAACAGCAGATCAGTCAGGGCAGCTTTTTCTGACACAGTCTGGCTCCCAGGCATTTCAGCAAAGGTGATGTTTTGCCATTGCACCAGCAGGGGGTGCTGTGGGACTGCCTATGGTTCCTGCACTGGGACTCAGGATGGACCATCCACTCAAAGAGGTCCTGGCCTGGAGGGTGGTCCCTGTATTCACTGATGGGGACTCAGCAGCTGTGTCCTCTCTGGCCTGGCAGAGTCCACTGAACAAGGACCTCTGTGGCATCTCAGCAGCTACTTCCTCTCAGGGTTCTCCCCAGGGGCAAACAAACTTTCACCCTCCTTGGTCTAGTATGAGCAGAGCTCCAGCATCAGGGCTCAGGGTAGGCGTGGGCAGCCAGTGGATGGAAGCAAATTTGCATGATGAGCCCCTCCTCTGGCAGAGGGTGGGAGAGAAAAGGAGGCCTGGGGCAGCCCAGCTCCACTGTGGGGCTCAGGGGCTGTGTCCACCATGGCCTGGACTCCTCTCCTCCTCGTGATCCTCTCTCACTGCTCAGGTAGGGACAGGCCTCAGAGACCCAGGGCAGATCTCCCAGCCTGCATCAATCCCACTGACTGAGACCTCCAAGCACCTTAGACCTGGTCCCTGCCCAGCACATACACATGTATGTATCTGCACATTCCCATTCCCAGCCTGTGCTGACTCAGCCACCCTCCCTCTCTGCATCTCCTGGAACAATGGTCAGACTCCTGGGCACCCTGAGCAGTGGCTTCAATGTCAGTGGCTTCAACATATACTGGCACCAGCAGAAGCCAGGGAGTGCTCCCCAGTCTTTCCTCTACTACTACTCAGACTCAGATAATCAGTGGGGATCTGGGGTCCCCAGTCGAGTTTCTGGATGCAAAGACCCCCCCAAGTAACACAGCCTATTTTCTCATCTCTGGGCTCCAGGAGGAGGCCAAGGCTGATTATCACTGGGCTACAGATAATGGCAGAGGGAGCAGTTTAATTCCTCACAGTGGCTGAGAGGGGGAGGAGTGAGGCAGAAACCCCTGGGCCACAGGCCACGGCTCTGAGCCTCTTTCTATTGAGAGGCTGAGGGAACAGCTGCAGGTTCTGCAGAGACAGGATCAGGCTAAGGGCAGGGTTGAGGACTGGGCACAGGTGGGTCCCAATTTCCAGTTCAATCACTCAGAGTCTGTGACTGAGGCCCCCCCCAGAGCCTGACCAAGTAGGGGATCCCCTCTGCTTGTGTGCAAGAGAAACAGCACAAAGTGGCACAGGTGGAAACAAGAGGTCTGGGATTACCAGGCAGGTGAACTCCCCAAGTAAATACATAAATACATAAAAATAAATAAATTAATATTAAATGAATCAATAAGGAATAAAAAAAATAAATCAAATGCCTGTAGGGACAGGGCTGCTTTGGACTTCGGCCCCACAATTACTGACCTTTGAGCACCTTGACTGAGCAATAGGTGGATGTCGAGGCTCAACCCTGAGCTACCTGATCACTGTGGGAGGGGGAAGAGAAATGGGGAGAATTATCACCTGCTAGAAACTGTTGCTCTCCAGGACCCTGCTGGGAGGAAAGACAGGCCACCAGTGCCTAGTCTCTGTCATCCCTCCTCCCTGAGCCATCTCCCTGGAGGCCCATTCAGAATTGCATCTAAGGGAGGAACAGATCTCTCTTGGGTGGGTGGGGGGGGACTCTTTCAGACAGCTCCCTCCCCAAGGAATGAGTTGGAGACACACTGAACATGGAGGAGGCCCCCGAGGGCTCTGTTCCTCCCTTGCCCTGGTGGCCATAGCTGAGGCTTCCCAATGAAAAGGAAATGTGGAGTCAGGTGTCATCTCTACATTCTAGGGTTCTTTACATTTCCTAGTGAATCGGGCAAATAATCCAATTATATCAGTTCCTCAATACGTCTCACTCTGTCACTCAATATATGCCAGGATGGAGCTAGTCCCCACGTCATAGCTTCTCTGACTTTAGATACAGAAGGAACAGTCTCAGCATCTCAGGAGGAAAGAAAATAAATGATGACCTGATCAGATTCCAGGCAGCAGGCAGAAGCCTGGATTCCTCAGCAGCCTGGGAAGGAAGCCCAAGGCTGTTCTGTGCATTCCCTGAGCTTTCAGCTTTGTTCTTCCAGGCAGGGTAGGTGCAGACACCCCTGCCCTGGAGGTCCCAGCACAGCAGGCTCAGCTCTGCTGCTGATTCCTACCGAGGGACCCAAACTGGTCAAAAGAGGGCAGAGCAAATGGTGCAGGAGCATTTCAAACGTCAGCTACAGCAGGTGCACCCCTGCCCCATGGCTCAAAGCAGGTACATCACAATCTCATCATTGTGAGGCTCATCGTACGCTCTGGGGTCTACTACCCATGAGCAGCTTTAGGAGAAACTGTTGTCCAAAGTCAGGATAAAGACACTTTGTATTTCTCAGCTTTGAAATGCTCCCTGATTTCCATCCCTGTCTCAGCCCCCAGAGCCTGTGTCTGTGCTGGTCTGCATCAGACCAGGTAGGAAAACCTCCCCTTATCAGTCTTTGCTTATGTGTCTATTTTTCTTTTACATTTTTACAAAGTAAATCATTAAAGTAATTCTCACCTTAAAACAAGTGCTTGTTCAAATGGAGCTTCAAAATTAAAGACCTCAAAATTCATGACTTCAAAATTAAAACACAATGTCAGATTGTCTTGTGCTTAATCTCTTTAGACATTTAAAACACAGGTAAAATATTAAGAAAAGTTATCTCTGAAATTGAAATATTGGATTGGGGTGAATTTTCAATAATAATTAGAGAAAGAAGTACAAGTAGGAACTAGAAAAAAAGAGACCAGCACTATGGGGGGATTACCCTGGGAAATACTGTAGAAAGTATTTCCCAGTATGTGTCCTTGCTCTGGACTGGATTCCTGATGTAAGAGGAACCTGTAAAAAGACAAGGGCTCCTTCCTGGACCAATGAACAGACAGGGGAGGTTGGGCAGATTCATCCCTGAGGAGCCTGAGCAGAGAATAAAGACCCCCTATGGGGACTGGGAGGCCACATTAGGTGGTTCCTGGACTTTCCCTAATTCAGGTGGCAATGGGCAAAGCAGTGGGAAGGCAGGAGCTGCCCCTGATGGGCTCAGGTCTCCCTGTCACTAGTGGCTGTGTTGGGCCTGGAAACCAGGGGGCGCTCAGGGCCTGTTCCTGAAGGGCCTGGGGGTGACCAGAGCTGGGGACAGGCAACTGCACTGCCTGGTGCCCCCTGACAGGGCTCACAGGGCCTTAGCTGAGCCCTCCACAGCCCCTTGTGCCACACAGCCCCACCCCCACCTCTGACTCTGCTTCTCTTAACACAGAGGGGCTTGACCAGGGCCCAGTGTGTGGGTCACAAAGTTGAGGGATCTCAATTGCTTGAATGGCCCCTCCCTTCTCTCAGAGTATGAAGAGGGCCTGGGAGACACTGTGAGGTAGCTCCACCTCAGCTGTGGAGCCTCAGAAGGCAGGACTCAGGGAAAATCTCCACCATGGCCCTGTCCCCTCTCCTCCTCACCCTCCTGGCTCACTGCACAGGTGACTGGATGTGGGGCCAGGGGAAGGGGGTTTGGTGAGCCACATGGGGTCCTGTTTTCTCTGCTTGTCTCTAAAACCCAGAATCACCTTCTCTGTGTCTCCCCCACCACCAGGGTCCTGGGCCCAGGCAGTGCTGACTCAGCCACCCTCAGTGTCTGGGGCTCTGGGCCAGAGGGTCCCCATCTCCTGCTCTGGGAGCAGCACCCACTTTGAACACAGCTGTGGGGTGCACTGGTACTGGCAGCTCCCAGGAACGGCCCCCAAACTCCTCATCTATCAAACTAGCAATTGACCCTCAGGCATCCACAATCACTTCTCTGGCTCCAACTCTGCCACCTCAGGCTCCGTGAGCATCACTGGCTCCAGGCTGTGGACGAGGCTGTTTGTCACTGCCAGGCCTGTGACTACAGCCTCAGTGCTCTCACAGTGCCCCAGGCCTGTGGGGAAGTGAGACAAGAGCTCCCCCTCTCATCTGCCAGGAGGGTGGACCCCTCAGCTGCCTACTCAGCTCCCTCTGGGGCTCCTGCTACTCTCTGTGCTGCTGCAGCCCTGGGCCCCGGCTCATCCACAGACACCACCTTGGAACTGAAACTCCTCTTTCCCTTCCATCCTCAAAGTCACCCACAGAAGCCCTTTCCTAGGCAAAGATTCTTGAGGAAACAGAACGTTCTTCTCCCCATCAATATATGGCACATGCTGTCTTTGCACCAAATTCAGAAGCCACAGTGAGGAACGAGAGGCTACAGGACGTGTTTCTTGAATTAATAAACAAGTTCTAATTACGACATTAAAAGATAAGCCTCCACAGTACATTGAAGAAGGTAAGATATCTGAATGTCTTTTAATAGGCACATTAAAAAATATGTAAGTGATACACACTTTATTTACACAATAGTCATCTGTGCAACTTCCTGAGAAAAGTCACTTTTTCATGCAGCAAAATTCATAGGTAGAAAATGTATGGTGTTTGGGATCACTAGGTCTCCAAAATAATAGATGCTTTATAAAATATTTCAAACATAAAATAAAAATTCAGTGAATACTTCCTCAGGATGTCACTGTTTAATTTCTTTGTATGGGCTCTTTATCTAGAAGACATAGCAGCTCTACAATGAATCAGTTTCTAAAAATAGGAACTTCTACACAGAAAAGTCCACATTTTTGTAACACCTATTAATAGTGGTGGGGGGACTCTTATTCTGTGGAGTATATGTGGAAGGTGTAAGGATTCATTGGAAAGGTGTATTGACATTGTAGAAACACAAATGACAATTTTACAATAATTTTATTTTGTAAAGCAAACAATTTTGTGCCTTGAATTTGGTGCATTAGTGTGTTATTGACTGTAAAATTGAATTCTACATCTGTATCTAAATGTGTAACATCCACTTGTAAATTGCTGTGAATAATTATGTGGTTGCCTTTTTAAAAGAATATCTTGTTTAAATAGTGAGAATGTTTTAGCCTATTAAAGTAAGGCAACTTTTACTAATTAATTTAAAGTTTTTAAGGACTGATAAAATTTAAAGAATTAACTTGCGAAAACAGTTATCTGTGCAGCATTTGGGAGTAAATAAATAAATACTCATAGTGTGATGTGGATACATCTCAAAAGAAAAGTGGTTTTATAAAAAGGAAAGAGAAACAGGGAATTCTTCAGAAAGAACATATTTACATACATTTATAAACACACTCACAAAACCAGAGTTAAATTAGTCAAACATATACAAGACATGAAATAAGTGGACATGAGATTTGAGTATATAAGTTTATGCTCACACTCCCTGTTGACTTAGAGTCCAGGGATGGGGTTGATTGAAAAAGTAAAGGAATTGAAGGCATCTCCCTGAACACAGACTATGGGGCATCGACTAATCTGTAGTATGAAGAAGCCTATTATTTTTTGTCCACGTTTAGTAAAAAACTATCCTTTGTTTTATAAGGAGAGTGTGCTGCTTGTGATTTATGAAGCCCAGACCTGTTGCAACTGGATTGTTTCCTGTAGCTCTATCCACATCACCTACATCCCTGGACATCCCCCTGAGGGTCAGCACAGAGGGGCCACCAGCCACATCAAGGACACAGTTCTGGGGTCCTCAGGTGTCTCAGTGCGTCCCTGGTCTGGTGGCATCTAGAGCCATGTGGCCAGCAGGTGGCGCTGTGGGACTGTCCTCGGGGTGAGGGCACTGGGCCCTCCCAGCTGGGAAACCCTCAGTGAGTTGCAGAGAGTTGAAGACAGTGATTTCTAAGTTGTGACTAGACTGCAGCTGTCGGGGCCACCCAGGACCCTCAAGATTCACCCAAGGACTCCAGTCAGTTGACTTATTCTTACTCCTTTTCTTCTGCCTGCCACAGAGACCATGCCCAGGGCATGGCTCACTGGGGGTGGTCAGGGAGCAAGGACATATTTGAATGCAGGAGCTCCTGCCTTCTGGGGCTTCGGGAGAGAAGAGAAGAAGCTCAAGGGAGCCCAGGGCTCATGCTGGAGTCAGAGAGGCAGAGCTTTGAGCACCTGCGCCATGACTCAGTCCCCCTCCTCCTCCTCCTCACTCTCTGCCCAGGTGAGGCTGATGTGATATGTGTGGGAAAATTCCTTGTGGGGACCCTCAGCCTCCTCAGCCACACTCCCTCCCTCCCTGGACTCAATTTATGTCAATCCCTGATCCAGTGTGCGTAGTCCAGGCAAGGCTGACTCAGACATCGTCAGTGTCTCAGGACCCAGGACAGATGGTCACTGTCACCTGCACTGGAACCAGCAACATCAGAAATTAGGGGCAGCATGGCTGCAGCAGCACCCGGGCCAGGTACCCAGACTCCTGACCCACAGGGATAGTAACTGAGCATCAGGGATCTCAGAGAGATTCTCAGGCTCCAGGTCAGGCAGCGTGGCCTCCCTGAGCATCTCTGGGCTGCAGCGTGGGGACGAGGCTGAGTGTCACTGCTCAGCAGGGGACAGCAGTCTGAGAGCTTGTGCTGTGCTCCAGGCTCATGGGGAAGCTGGACAAAGCCCTGTGAGCTTCCTCCTCCCTCTTCACTCCCACAGCCTTGGGGGCCATGGACCTGTGAGAAGACTTGGCTGGGTTCCTGCTGGACAGTACTGAGGATCTGAAGAAACTCAAATTGCAGTGTCTCCTTTAAGTTGGTAATAATAACAAAACCCTTTAAATCCAGTTAGAATGATTAGAATTATGAATTCAACAAATACTTGTGTACAATCCAATTCAACATCTATTAAGTTTTCTTTCGGAATGAGAGGAGAGCAGTGAGAGATAGATATTTAAATTTTGATTTATTTTCATAAAGAAATTGATAAAATAAATGTGATGCCCAGTAATAGCTGAAGGACTTTACACTCTCCTGACTTATTTCCAACGATCGTTCAATGCCATGTAATCATCCAGTGTCCAAACTGTGGCTGATCAGTCATCTCAGGGTAGATGGGCCACCTCTTAGCTCTCTAGCAGTGGGAAGGTGATGCCACAGCCAAACATTTTTAAACCTTCCTCTTCATGTTTCAGGACACCCATCTCCTCAATCATTCCTGCAGAACTCCTCCTCCATCTGTCCTCACCAGCTCCTGGATGGAGCTGAGACAGAATAAGTAAAGGGGGCAAGAGTAAGGCAGACTGAGAAAGCTCCTTTGTGAGGGAATGTGCTGGAGACCGGTTTGCGCCACGGAAGTATGATCAGAAGGGGAGATGTCTACTAAGGTGGATCCTGTAGAATTAATGGGATTGAACCAGGTGGAGTTCATGAGAGGAAGAAGGCTCCAGGCATTGTCTGGAGAATGTTCCAATAAAGAGAAGAAAAGAAAGTTTGGATGTCCAGTCAAAGAACTGAGAGACATGGACTGGACAGGACTGAGTGGAGTGGAACCTGGGTCAGGAGAAGTGACCTTAATCTCTGGATGAGATTAAGGAGAGATTTGGCCAGAAAATAGAGGAAAAACATCCTGAGAAGTGTGAGCTTTAACTGTAAGGGACACATGGAATCAAGAAAGAGTTCTCATCTGGGAGTGACATGGTCATGCTGGCATGTAGAGAGAACTCTCTAGCAGCAGAATGCAGAAAGGATTGATGGATAAACTGGGGGAAAAATAGAGACAGGGAGAGTAGTTAGGAGGTGGAGGCCAAAATTCAGGCATAAGATGATGATGTCCTTTCCTAGATAAGTGACATTGGAAAAGGAAGGAAGAAGTGTCATTTAAGATCCAATGTGGAGGTGTGATGGCAAAGACTTGGATCCACATAGACTTTTGAGTTTCAAGGAAAGGGAAGCCTCAGATAAGGGCATGATATATCTGCTTGGGGTTTGGATTAATATTTATACCACATCAGAAAGACAGCCAGTAGAATTTTGGTTTTCTGGCCAATAAATAGCATTTATTTTTGTGGTTACCTTAAGTTTTGGGGTGTTTCAAGGGAGGAGGAGAGGATGTGCAGAGTGATTTTCCCATTTTAATTCTATGTTCTTCCGTGCTATGTAAAGTTTTA
>JAQZBX010111411.1:0-10285 GCA_029593785.1 Cabassous unicinctus
CAGGACTTCACACATGGGAAGCAGGTACTCAATCACTGAGCTTACCTGCTCCCTGTCAGTTCTCTCTTTAATCCTTTAACTTACTGGATGATACTTCTCTCACTGCTGAAGGCAACCTCCTTTGTTGATAGTAGATGTAATAAGCCATAGAGGTAATCAACTTACTGATCATTTAAATCCAAGAAGTATCCTCACAGTAACAAACAGGCCAGTGCTTGATTGACCAAACAATTGGGCACAATAAAATAGTCAAATTGACATATGAACTTAGCCATCACAATAGTCAACATTTTATGAAGACATAATTTAGCTTTGGTATATCAGCTAGATTACCATAGAGTTAGATGGAGGCTAAAGACCTCTTGGAATCCCACTATAAATCTGTATGAAGGTAAAGGCCTAGATTTGAAGGAATGACAAGGGAGGGCTGAACACTGTATACTACGAAAAGAAAATGCTGGCAGGACTTTGAAAATGATTATTAGGGGTAGGGTAGAGGGGAGAACTGGAAGATGAGGCTAAGATTTAAATATGAGTGATTTGAAAACAGTGAGAATGCAGGTGTAGGTAAAGAAAGCTTGTTCATGCGAGAATGCACCTAATTTTGATATTTAGATGCTTGAAATTAAAGCAGGGTATTCTGGTGGCAATATTCTGTTGGCATTCTATTTCTTAGAAATATGGAACTAAAACTGACTGAAAAATTAGTGTTGGAGATGCAAAATCTGGAGTGATATAGATAGAGGTAAGAATTTAAGCAATGCAGGTGAATTCTTTCCTAAGAATGGGAATATAGAGAGATATTAGCAGAAGATGGAAAATTGAGTCCTGTCTATTAAGATCCTGCTTAAGTTATGCTTAGAGCTTTCATTACATATAAATGAATCTCAGAGATTAAACGTTCATTTACCCAGGAGATTTAGCCTGTTTTGTTAGGTTAAACATGAAACTAAGCTAGGAAATAAACCCTTCTTCTCCATGATTCTCCCGTGCTGCTTTAGCTTTTTAGACTTAAGAAGGAAAGGAAGAGGGAGAAATGGAAAGGGATGTCTTTTGTAGCTCCTCCTCCACCCCATCCCCACTCTCTGTTCTCCACAAAATTGCTCCTAGAGGGAATCCTCAATAGATTCGTATTTCATATATCAAAACCTAAGGTCCTTAACATGAGGGTAGTGTGCAAGTTCAGTGGACATTTAAATTCACCATCTTTTAAAAAAATTTTTGATGACTGCAGATAGTAAGTACCCCTGCTTCTGCTTCACAGGGATCTCTTGACGACGAATGAATTTTTACTAGGGAGGGCTTGGGAATGCATAGCTGTGGTTATTTCACAGTATACTCAGGCGGCTTATTGTCTTTGGTTCTGCTAAAAACAGCCCATTAGGGACAAGTTCAAAGTCTGCGTAATCTGGTGTTAATACAACGTGAGTCTTGGACTCTCAGTGTTACAAAGGAATATGCTTTTGAATTCTTCTTTAGAATTCAGATATTTTATGAATATGGTGATGCTAAGGAAGCTAATAATTATAAATAATAATTCTAAGTGTGGGAAATTTGTCTCACGGATGTTAGAAGTGTCCCCATAGTCTTCTCCTAAATTTTAATTAGAACATGCTGCTTCTTTAAATGATATTTAGATATTTATCATTCTTTAGATGATATTCTGATGATTTAGATGATATTCTTCTGATATTTAGATGATATTCTGATAAGAAAACACATGTTGGAGCTGTTTCCATTTCACTTTCTCTTAGTTATAACGAGCTTCATTGACTTTCTTCTCTTCTCTTCTTCTCTTCTTTTTCCATACCAGATTGATTTTCAAAATGAAAGTTTTGATATTCTGATGATTATCAGATGATATTCTGATGATTACCAGATGATATTCTGATGATTTAGATGATATTCTGATAAGAAAACACATGTTGGAGCTGTTTCCATTTCACATTCTCTTGGTTATAACGAGCTTCATTGACTTTCTTCTCTTCTTTTTCCACACCAGACTGATTTTCAAAATGAAAGTTTCCCAGGTAGCTTTTGGATCCAAAGAAAAATGGGAGACTGATAAGACTCCTGTTGTAACTTCTACTGTAATTTTTGAACAATCTATGGGAAAGGTTGTACCATATTTGAGGATACAATGACCCATGGGGAAATTTTTTAAAAAAATTAGACCACTCTGCTGTAGCAAATCTTTTTCATTCCTGTAATCAGGGGCCATTTGGAAAGAACAAGTGCACAATTTAGATTGTCACTCAAAGGCTAAAATACTAAGGAGGTGATTTTAGATCTGCAATGTCTCTCTATAAATTATATAAAAATAGCTTTAAAAATCTGATGCAGAATATATTTTTCACTTCTCTTTGGGAAGATCATAGTGTATCAAAAAGTATGGTTGTTGATAAAGTACAGGAAAAGCTTAGCATAATAAGAAACATCCATGTTTTGACCCTGTCATTCAAATATCCTCTGCTGATAAAGACACCCTTAGTTATGAAGGAAACAGTACGGGGAGGTAGAAAGAGCTGAGTTTGCAGGTCAATCCTGGATTCAAATTTCCAGTTGGCCAGTCACTGGTTTGCAATACTGAACAAAATGTTTAATCTGATTTTTCTTCTTCTTTTTATTTCTTGGTCTGTAAAATAGGAATAGTAATGACTGCTTAACAAGGTTTCTGAAGAATAAATGTGCTTGGCACATAGTAGCTGCCTTGTAAAAAGGGAGACTCCTTTTTCTTGGAGGTACCAAAGTGTATATGACATTGCTGTGTGATTTCCTCTCTAATAACTCCCCATTCTAAGACCTCAGCTAGTAAAACCATGCAAAGATAAAAGAGCTAGATAAGGAATCAAAGTTTGCTTTTTGTCTGAAAAGCTGTATCATTACATAGCAAAAACACATTTTTTTTAAGTGAGATGATCTTCAAAATGATGTTAGAATGAACTGGTAAAAATCTTGTTGTAGGACTACTTAGTTTTCAAGCTGGGTGTTGTTATCTAAGCCATCTTAGGAAATATTTTGGCATTGAGGATTTCTGTAAGAGCTACACAAATCCTAGTAGATTTACAGGTAGATATCTAGATAAAGCACTTAGCATAGTAGCACTCAACAAAAGTTCTCCTCCTCCTCTGTCTTGTACACCCTAATCTTCCAATCTCCTCAAACTAATTACATTTCATATTCTGGAAATAATATATTTCTTTGCAACCCTTCCTTTCTGTTATTATTTAGGTCATAGATAGTCTAAATAGATGTTGGTTTTAAACATGGATGTTTGTTTTATCAAGAGCAACTTTGAGAAAGGTAAATAGTGAATGGAAAATGCTATGCTGTACCTTGCATTGTGGTCATATGTGTGTTTTTTTTTTTTAACATTTTCCTGCTAGGTGGGAAGTATATCTTACTCATTTTTTCTTTCTGCAGCAAATCAAACAGTGAATTGAGGGAGTGAGACTCCACTATAGGTGATTTGAGTAGATCCTCCTCATTTTCATTGTAAGGTGGGAATTCTTAGGTACTGAGGCTGCCTTGTGTTATACCTATTCCTAAAGCTATATTATTGTTGTTATATTATTGGGAGAGTGGTTTTGGAATACAAAATATAATAGAAAAAAGTATTGGTGTCCAGTCAAGACATCTGAATGCCTTTCTTGTCTTGCTCCTAATTAACCAGTTTTTTTGAAATTTCCCCATGGGTCACTGTATTCTCACATATGATACAACCTATCCCATGGAATTGTGCAAAAATTACAATGAAAATTACAACAGAAGTCTTATCAGTCTCCCATTTTTCTTTGGATCCAAAAGCTACCTGAGAAACTTTCATTTTGAAAATCAATCTGATGTTGGAAGAAGAAAAGAAGAAAGCCAATGAAGCTGTTTATAACCAAGAGAATGTGAAATGGAAACAGTTCTAACATGTGTTTTCTTATCAGAATATCATCTAGTCCAATTTAAAGAAGCAGCATGTTCTAATTAAAATTTAGGAGAAGACTATGGAGACACTTCTATCATCAGTGAGACAAATTTCCCACACTTAGAATTATTATTTATAATTATTAGCTTCCTTAGCATCACCATATTCATAAAACATCTGAATTCTAAAGAAGAATTCAAAAGCATATTCGAGAATCCAAGAGTCACACTGTATTAACACCAGATTACACAGACTTTGAACTTGTCCTTAATGAGCTATTTTTACTACAACCAAAGACAATAAGCCGCCTGAGTATACTGTGAAATAACCATAGTTATGCAACCCCTAGGCCCTTCCAAGTAAAAACTCATTAGTCCTCACTAGGTTCCTGTGAAACAGAAGCAGAGGTGCTATCTTCAGTTATCAGATTAAAAAAAAAGAAAAAGATGGTGAGTTTAAATTAGCTTGTTTCTAACTTATTGCTATTACAAGTATGCTAAAATGAACATCCTTAGAAATAACCCTTATTTGAATTTCTTATTATTGCCCTAGCATAGTCTCCTAGACAAGAGTTGATAAATACAATGGTCTGAAAATTTAAAGCTTTTGATATGTACTGCAAATTATTTTTCAGATTATTTTAAAAAACCAACACCAGGACTCTATGAGAGCATCCATTTCTCATAATTCTATCTTTTCATAAAGGTCTTATCATTTAGAAAAATTTTTGCTAATTGAAATCCATGTTGTTTTTAACTTTCTTTTTTAAAAAGATTAGTGCTTTTGAATATTTTCCATTAAGTTTTAAAAATTAATTATATTTCTACTACTGTAAATTGTTTTATTGCATTCCTTTTTTCATCTTTTCTATTAGAATGTTAATGTTTCTTTCTTATTGATTTATAAGAATTTCTCTATAGTAATTATATTGACCTTTAATGTCATATTGTTGGCAAATATTTTTCTGGTTGGTCGTTAGATTTTTAATTTATTTGTGATAATGACACAATTTTTAATTGTATTAGTAGTGTTATGTTACTATAAATGAAGACTTATCCATGGTGAAAAACGTTAGAAAATCTAGACAGTGCAGAACTTTTGTACATTTTAAATGTTTGTGTAATGCATATATATCTTGGCTTTTTATAAACATATGTCTCATTGAGCTAGAAGAGTCTTTACTGATTATCTTCTCCTCCCCAATTTGACTGGTGAGGAGATCAAGGAGAAATAAGGGCTGGTCATATCTTTGCATGCCAAGCATTATTTTATGTTCCATGTTACAGTGAAAGAAAAAAAGACATTGTCAATCTTCCAGTCATGAATTTAATAAAAATCCTGATTTCTTTGTTGGACCCATCATGAGCTTATTGAATCAGAATCTCTGGAGCCACAACCTGCAATATGCATTTTATCAAGTTCTCCTGGTGATTTTTAAACATTGAGAGTTACTGGTGCGAGGGAGTTCAGATAATCAGTGGTGAATTTTATGTCACCTAATAGCTTCTTCAAGCTTCTTTCCCTCAGTGCTTAGGTATCCAGTTTCTGTATATTAGATTGTTCTATTTATATGTTGGTTTATAAAAGTTCTTAACTGTGTACTGTGACTCTCTAGATAGAATTAAACTCATTCATGATAAGATGTGTAACACCCACTTTAAAAGTTTCCTTAGGCCACTTTGTATAATGCTGTAAAAGCTATTGCCTGACAGAGATTGAAAGTGCCAAGGAAATTAAGATATCCTAATATTTTATAACTATAAACCACTTCTTATTAGGAAATGGAGGCTGAGCATTTTAAACATCTTTTAAAGTTTGCCCGGCCTCATGGTTTCTGATTCATTGCTTTTTCAAACTTCTGAATCATGTACCTTGACCAATACGATTCCAGTGATATTTTTAAAAAGTATTTTTATAAGTAATTTAAAGGCCTCCCTTTTGTAGCCAGCTAAAGAGGCATGGGGCAATAAATTAGAATCTTTATTTAATTGGTTCAGCAAGAATTTATCAAGAATAGTGTGGTGGTTTGAAGCTTATGAACCCCAGAAAAACATGTTCCTTAATCTAATCCATTTCTGTGGGTATAAACCCATTGTAAGCATGATCTTTTGATGAGGCTATTTTAGTTAAGGTGTGACCCACCTCATTCAGTATGGAACTTAATCCTATTGCTGGAGTCCCTTATAAACAGAAAGAATACAGAGAGAGAGACAAAGCCACAGAAGCAAGAAGATGAAATCAACGACACCTGGAAGAGAAGGGCGAGACCAGCAGACGTAGCCATATGCCTTGCCATGTGGCAGAGGAGCCAAGGATCACTGGTGGCTGATCTTTGGGAAGAAACCATTGTCTTGATGATGGCTTGATTTGGACATTTTTTTTGGTCTCAAAACTTTAAGCCAGGGGTTCTTAACGTTCTTTGTTCCACGGACCCCTTTGCCAGTCAGGTGAAAACCACAGATCTCTTACTAAGTCCACACTGTACTGTTTATTATTTAATAAATAATATCACACCTGCACCAACATGTCCCCAAAAGAATAATGTTTTTTTTTAATTTCAATTCAAGCTCACGGACCCCTTGCTAAGAACCCCTGCTGTAAGCTAATAATTTTCCCTTATTCAAACTGAACCATTTCATGGTATTTGCTTTTAGCAGCCTAGGAAACGAAAACAAACAATACCTAACCGTAAATATTAAAAAAATATTTTGCTTTAATCAAGTGTTTCTATTTCTGTGCTTGGAATTATAAATCTATCACAGTGGAATGGAGGACAGTCCTTTTGCTTGAAAAACTTATTATTTTCTACTTGCACTTAATTTTTGTTATTGTTTTGTATATAATTTCATATAATTTTATTCTCTATAATTATATGCAACATAATTATATTTATGAAACATTTGAATTGCTCTTGTCTGCTTTAAGAATTCTGTTGCTGGTTTATATTTATATATAATTTTATGTACTTTTCAAAGCATGTTTACATACATTGTCTTAAGAGAGCTTCAAAAGTTCTATGTACTATTAATAGAAACCTTTTATTGAATGTATACTGCATATGTAATGCTGAGCTTCACATTCTATCATCAGAGTGTCACAACAATGCTATGAGGTAGGCTGTATTGTCATCTCCCCTTTATCAGATGTGAAAACAGATCTAAGCAAGGTTAAATTATTTATGTGCTGGAATCAGCTTTTAGAACCCAGGCAATCTGAGTCAAGAGCCCACAGTCTTATCCATTAAACACACCACCTGACAGGCAGCATAGATATTTGTGCAATAAATGGACTAATGAGAAAACTCTAGTTAAATTACTTATATCATTCAGAGGAGGGGCGTATTTATTGAACTTGCTCTGCAATGATCAGTAGTATATTTTCTGTGGTGAATATAAATACCTTGAGACTGGTGGTCAAATGGCAACCAGGACATCTTTTGGCATCCCTTAAACCAGGAAATATATTTGTATTCAGTTATGAATTTCTTTTGACCTGAATACATCAATCAGCATATCTACTAAGTATGTAAAGAAAAAACTGTTAGGGGAACGGATATAGCTCAGTGGTTGAGTGCCTGTTTCCCATATACAAGGTCCTGGGTTTGATACGTGGTACCTCCTAAAAAAAAACAAAAAAAACCCCAAAGCTATTAGAAATACAAGGAGATTTTTTACCTAATTCTCCTTGTAGTAAAGTGGAAGAATTCAATATTCTTATTTAAAATCAGATATAAGAAAACAAAATAAGACATGGAAGAAATGAAAAATGAAATGAACAAAGTCAATTAATGGCTAGCTACCAAATCTTACATCCTTCAGATATAATATATATATTTTTAATGTCCCTAGAATATTTTAAAAAGTTGATAATGTACTTGGCCAGGTAAAGATTTTACAATCCGTGTTTTAACAGCTATCCAATAAATTGGCAACATAATTTATTTGAAAAATTATTGTGAAAATGTAAAAAGGTAATTGCCTGGACATTAAGAAACACTTATAACTCTTGGATCTAAGAAAAAATAAAAGTCGGAATTATAAGCTATCCCTAAAGTTACAAAAATGAGAACACTTAAACCCAAAATTTATGGAACCCAGCAAAAGTTATACTCAGATGAAATTTATAGCTTTAAATGGGATCATTATTAAAGGTTCATTAAAAATAAAGGTACTTAGGCATTCATCTTTAGAAATACAAGTAACCACAAAATAAATCAGAATGTATTATATTAATAAATCTAAAATCTATGAAAGTGAAAATTAACCAAAAAGCTAGGAAGGATAAATAAACTTGGAACCTGGTTATTTGAAAATTTTAATAAAATAAATAAATCTCCCACAATCTTGATTAAAGAAACGAATGGCAAAATATAAAATATTAGAAATAAGAAAGGAGTCATAACCACAGATGTGGAAGAGATTAAGAGACATAAGAAAAAACTTCATGAAACTCTATGCACATTTGATAAATTAGAGGAAATGGATGATTATAACAAATGTAAAGCACTACAATTGGTCTAAAAGGAGGAAAACTTTTGGTAATAAATGATAAAGAAAATATTGGAAAGGTGATAAAAAATATGACATAAATAAGTTAAAAGTGTCAGATGACTTTTTGGCTGATAAAAGAGTTTGATAAACTCTTTAGAGATTATGAAATCCCAGTATTTAAACTAGGTGTGGTGAGTTAGAACTGCATGTGTTCCAGAAATCCGTGTTCTTAAAGTTAATTCATTCCTGTGGGTGTGAAACTCTTTGTAAGTAGGACCTTTTGATGAGGTTACTTCAGTTATGGTGTGATCCACCTCAATTAGGATGGATCTTAATCTTATTACTGGAATTCTTTATAAGAGAATGAAATTAGATAAAGATAGATAAAGCTGTGGAAGCAAGAAGCTACATCAATGAAACTCAGAAGAGAAGGGAGAGACCAGGAGATGAGGCATGTGCCTTGCCACGTGACAAATCAAGGATCACCAGCAGCCAGCCCCAGAATGCCAGTCTTTGGGGAGAAAGCATCACCTTGATGATGTCTTATTTGGACTTTCTTTTAGCTTCAAAATCATAAGCTAATAAATTCCCATTGTTTAAGACAACCCACTTCATGGTATTTGCTTGAGCAGCCTAGGAAACTAAAACAATAGGAAAAGATAAAAATGTCCCCATAATCTTAACACTTAATAAAGATAGTGCAGAAAAACACTATAGCCCAACCTGTTATGAATGTAGTGGCAAAAATTAAAATTAAAAATAAAAACAACAACCATAAAACTACTAGAAAAAAATGTAGGAAGACATCTTCAAGATCTTGAGGTATGCAGTAGTTTCTTAAACCTTACACCCAAAACACAAACAACAAAAGAAAAAAATAGGTAAATGGGACCGTCTCAAAATTAAACACTTTTGTACCTCAAAAGACTTTGTCAAAAGGGTGAAAAAGCAGCCGACTCAATGGGAGAAAGTATTTGGCAATCACATATCTAGTAAGGGTTTAATATCCATGATATATAAGGAGATCATACAACACAGCAATAAAAAGACAAACTGTCTGATTAAAATATGGGCAAAAAACTTGGAAAAACAATTGTCCAAAAAAGAAATACAAATGGTGAAGCAAGACATGAAAAAATGTTCAAACATCACTAGCAATTAGGGAAATGCAAATTAAAAGTAAAATAAGATAGCATTTCATACCTATTAGACTGGCTGCTATTAAAAAGTCAGAAAACTGTAAATGTTGGAGAGGATATGGAGAGACCGGAACGCTTATGTACTGTTGGGGGGAATGTAGAATGGTATAGCCACTGTAGAAGACTGTTTGGCAGATCCTAAGGAAGTTGAAGATAGACTTGCCATGGGACCCGGCAATACCATTGCTAGATATATACCCAGAAGTACTAAGAGCTGTGACACGAAGAGACATCTGCATACCGATGTTCATAGCAGTGTTATTCACGATAGCCAAAAGTTGGAAACAACCCAGGTGTCCATCAACTGATAAACAAATTGTGGAGTATACATACGATGGAATATTATGCAGTGGTAAGAAGAAATGAAGTTGTGAAGCATATGACAACATGGATGAACCTGGAGGACACAGTGTTGAGTAAAGCAAGCCAGACACAAAAGGACAAATACTGTATGATTGCCCTATTATGAACTAAATATATTATGTGAACTCATTTCTCTTTACCCTTTCCCCCTTTTATTCAAGGTCTTTTTCTGAACGTGTTGCCAGTTGGCGCTTGGTATTAATCCCTTGTTGCCAGGGAGGCTCATCCCCGGGAGTCATGTCCCACGTTGGGGGGAAGGTAATGCATTCAAATGCTGAGTTTGGCTTAGAGAGAGGCCACATTTGAGCAACAAGGAG